>OENM01000296.1:83140-103827 GCA_900239745.1 Rotaria magnacalcarata | reverse complement strand
AGATAAATATCAGTTAATTGCGATTCTAGATCATATATAAGATTGTGTAATTGAGGTTGTTCAATAGAAGCAAAAAGATGAAGTCTTCTCATCATTTCGAGTGCTTCAGGTAAATTTGGTGGTTTTTCTACGAAAGCGTCTTCTTCTTCTTCTTCATTATCGTCTTGAGTAACTTGAATAGAACTTTTAAGATGTCCATAATCGTCCCATTCGTTAAATGTTGGAATACAGGAATCCATCTCTACAAACTCTGCAGTTGTTAACTGTGGACCACCAATATCAATATGAGCTAATTAATANTATCCATATTCATCATAGACGACGAAGACGTAGAAGAAGAATGAATAAAACCAGCAGCGCGAAAACCATTTCTAATTGTATTTTCCGTAACATTTTCCCAAGATAAATCAATCCATTTAATTGCATCTAAGACAGTAATTGATATTTGATCAGCAGTTTGAGCTAAAGTACATTGTGCGATAATATGTTTGACTAGTTTTTGTCTATAATAGCACTTAAACGAATGAATCACACCTTGATCAAGTGGTTGGCACTTGGACGTGGTGTTTGGAGGAAAGAAAACAATTTTGATATTCGATAAATCATGATTAATTATATGACATGGGGCATTATCGATGAAAAGAAGAATTTTTCGATTCTTTTTTCTGTCATTTATGTATCATCAAAGAATACCAATGATACATATGCGTTTGATCGTATTCATCAAAGAATATTTTATTAATTGAAATCAATGNCCATTATAGAGAGGTATTTTGTATGAAAGGGACTGAACAAAAAGTGTCCACTATCGGAGGTGTCCACTTAAGAGAGTGTCCACTATGTAGAGGTTTAAATCCAGCAAAAAATACTCCGTCGGACCTCAAGGTGTCTACCATAAGGAGGTGTCCACTATAGAGGAGTGTCCACTAAGGGAGGTTTTACTGTAAAGAATAAAATCAACTTCATCTACTGGTAATCCAAGTGAGCAACAACGACCAAAAATATTCACATCACTTAAAGGCATTTAGTGCTCTTTTCGTGCATAAACAACAAATACGTAGATACGTATTTTTGTGTACTCAAAACAAAAATGAGTACACTATAGAATCGGTCAGTGTGTCCGGCCGTTTACGCGACAGCTCCTGAAAGGCTGATCCGATTGTCATGAAATTTTGCACACAGAATGATCTCACCGATACCTCAGTCGAGTTCGAAGATGAGAAGGGTCCGTCAAGAAATGGCTGGGTTATCGAAAAAATTGTCATTATCGACCAGATCTTCCCTGAGGGGGAGGGTACAGGGATTTTTCAAAAAAAAACATTTTTCTCAGTATTATTCACAACATATATCAATCGACTCAGTTTTTGCAGTACACATAACAATCAGATGCAAATCCGATGTTTCCGCATTTATTTCTATTCTATTTATGATTGTAATGAATAATTAATTCAATAAAATTCATTGGGTAATTCACGTCACGGATGATTGAATATTCACAAGCGAGAAATCATTGATCGATTTCTAAGAGCAGATTTCACTCATATCACTGTTTGACTACAGTTAGACTTCTAAATAAAATTGGATTTTGTTCAGTAGATATGTGAAGTGTACATGTGTAAATTATCCAATTATTTTTACCGTTGTAAAAAGGAAATTGAAATTACATAAGCAATTTCCTATCAAATAATTTTTTTCACTACCGACAAAAAGTCTAGTAAAAATTGCTTTTTTTCTTTAGCAGAAAATGCAACTAAATCAAGTAGAAATCATCCAATTGTCTCTACTTTTATGAGAGGAAATTGAGAAGTCTTAAATAGATTTTCATTATATTGTATTTTTACTATAGAAAGAAATTCTAGTGGCAAATGCATTTATTACAACAACAGAATTCTCAACTTTTCAAGTAGACAAACATTTACATCTAGAATAGTGAATGATCAATTCTTTTTTTGGTATCTCTTTTTAAAAAATACTTTATTAAATATACAAAATTCTCTCTCGCACTGATTTATACGTAAAAGAACAGTGAGCAATAGATAGATATTTATTTTTTCAGAAGTGAATCATTTCCATATTGGCTCGAAGAAATGTCCCAATATTGTAAAAAAATGCATTTATCTGGTTTGTTCAATTACTTTTTAAAACACTTGATTACTAATGAAACTTTTCTCACAAGACACACTTATGAAATTATGACGAATTCAATGATCGTCGAATAAACAACAGATTGAAGGGCTGACACCATCGACCTTATGCAAATATTGCTGCCTCTACTTTGAATTCACATTCAGTTATTGATGCATTAAAAAACCTATTATACATTCAACGACATGAACATGTTACTACAAAATAAATCGCATTGTTGGTCATCACCTGAATGTTTCAGTAAGATTACTAGAGCAATTATACTAATGTTCTGTTACTCCTATCTTATAATAATCAGACTGCTAAAATGAAACAGAATGTCGACGAAGCTGGTAAAGCAATACAATATACTAAATACCTCGATGATACGAGACCAACTTGATCTGTAATGAATGACAGCAGTTGTAAATAAAAATGAAATTTCTTAATCTTTATATGCATATGATATATACATTTGATCCATTTGATTTTTTTTTCAACGTCTTGGATTTCAAATCAAATAATCACAACTTAGCTATTTGATTTAAAGCTTAACATGTGATTGTCGAAAGTGCAAGAACAATTCTATTGTTTTTTTTTATTTGTTATTCCTCCTTACTTCATTTTGACAAAATAATAGTATGAATTCAATATTGTCATCTTCTTACTATAATTGAGGTTCTATAAAATATAACTTTCAGAAGATCTCCATTAATAACTTAAACAGTCATATGTCTAATGAATCTATACGCATAAATTATTCCCTTTGAGTTTGATTTAATGACAAAAAGTAACATATTTCTATGTTGTTCTAATGATGATAAGTCTGATGGTTTCTACTGCATTTTGACTAAAAAACAAAGAAGTTATTTTTCTTGTAACTAAATAAATGCATTCAGATTATTTCTATTCGTAAGAAAAACATATTACAGCGAAGAATAATTTGTGGCATGAGACTAAACGTGCAATCTTCTATTACTTATGCAAACAAACAAGATATTCAAAATATTTCACTTCATTACTTCTGTTATATTGATGACAGCAGCTTTCAAGTTACATTCATTAATATGGCACGTATCCTAGGGTAGAACATTAAGATCAAACGACAACTGTGTAAGGTATAGGGGTTACTAAAAACAATTCCTACTGTTTCTTTCTCATTACAGATGTAAATGTATTGTTTCTTTATTCGAATGTCACTATGATCAAGGGTTGCTATATACACATTTTAAAACTTTTACTTCAACCAAGTAGATTTGTTCGTTTTTCTTTTGAAAAGAAACGTTTGGTACTAATTTACTAGCATTGAAAACATCCGTTCGTATGTTCGACTAACATATGACGAACATTTTCTTTTAGGAAAGAGTATTCATCTTTGGGAGCCATCTTGTGTTAAGAGTAGAAACGTTTCTATACGAATGCCAATTGGGCGAATATCAAAAGTCTTTTCTTTTTCGTACGTCAAATAGTTAATATCTAAAACCTTGGATGAACCAAAATAACACTTTATAGGCTTCGTAATCATCTCGAAAACTTTCTCGATTATGTAATTTTAAACGAATAACTTAATCGAATTTCTAAATCAATCTTTTCGCTCTGCCTACACAAATAAAACCAAATGTCTTCATTACTAGACTTGATCTTGAAAAAAGAAAAGAAGGCATATTATTATGGATACTTTATCTTGATTCAATATCAAATAAAAAGTATTGTCTGTCACGCCGATCAGCATGTCTAGATTTAGTTTTTTTCCTCTCATAGATATATACATAAGTTGAACTTGAAAAATTCGTGGATCAACTCTTTTCTTTTGATTTGTTTTAAACATCAGGGAGCAGAAGTTTCTGTCGTTTTCTTAATGTCAATCTAAAACGGCTTCCGTCGTTCTCATCACAGTCTTGATCTAACCATTAACAATCATACTATTCTTTTTCTTGTTCGAGTTTTTTTTCCTTCTTCCTTCTTTGCGTCATCGTCAATTTTTAATTCATTTGATTATTGTTCGTAGTCGTAGTAGTGTTGTATTCGCAAAAAAAAAGAAACCGAAGAGATATAGACATATACGTATACATCAAGCTATTGTATATGAATATTGGTTTGATATTTCGGCATACAACACGCACACACACTCATATAAGCTTCATAGACAACATCAAATTGTTGTACATACATTTCGTGCATATACATATATATAAGCTTGTCGTAACTCCTTTTCTATCCATCAAACATTGACGCGACATCAACTGGCCTTTTTTGCACATACACACGCGCGCGTAACACAGCAAGCGATGTATACATTAGACCGTACTATGTCGCTGTCATCGTCACAACTTCTCGTTTTACTTCTTTCTATATCAACATCGCACATTGTAACCGCTATGGTTTGCGTTAACGAATGGTGGTAATAAGCTGGTCGATTGTGTTATTCGTCAAATAGAATCTAGAAACGATATAAAAAGAAACTATTTTTCTCTCTCCATATAAATCAAACTTACAAGAACAATTCAATTCAATCTTAATGCCTAGTTGGAAAATAAATTGTTTAAAAAGTGAAGATGGTCCACATCCATCAATATCAACAGATGAAACAAACAAAATTGAATCCACATCACTATTGACTGATCTTCAATGTACAGGTAAATTTTTATTTTTATTTTTCTGTGATAATAATAATAATGATAATATATGGAGTCTAAAATTGATTGTTATTTATTTAGTATCACTCAGGATTTATTTTATTAGTTGTCTAAGTGATAACTTTTTGTTGACAGATAATATTTGGCAATACAATAAGGTTTCAATAAGAAAACGAAAAGAACAGAGAAAGCGACAACATGCCTATGTATATATATATATATATATACCATAAGGATTATCATAGTAGAAATATATAAATAACTGAATCAATCATCACTCTAGTTTAAGTCTTATCAAATACTAGTTGATTAACTCTATCACCGCTAGTTTTTTTTTAAATTTTGTCGTTCTCATCAGTTTCTATTCATGAAAGTGTAATAAATAACTGTGATTCTTTTCCCAAAGGAGCATTTATTGATTAAATAATTAATTGTAAAATACTTAATTTATCTTATTTATATATTAAAATTAAAAGATAATCCAATAGCAGTCTCGACTATTGGTATTCATAGTTTACCTTCAAGTCCATCAGTTATAAATCGTCGAGAACAAAAACAAAGATATTATCATCATACATCGATTAGCAAGTGTAGTCCGATTCCTCCATTCGCTTTTCTCTTTTTTGTTATGCTTTTTTTTATCAATCGTTAGCATCACCTAAAAACAAAATACCGATGATATGAAAGCATTATCGGTTCTAAAGAAAAATAAAAACTACATGCTAGTCGGCAACAGCTGATATAGATATTCGTTATTTCAGTTAATATTGTTGTTTTTATTGAAAGAAGCAAAAGAGAGAAAGAAATGCATAAGCGTACATATCTCCAGCGATAATCGACTCCAAGATGGATTGGTGAAAATAGATAAGAAAAATCGAAGGCTATACTTCAACATATATAGCTGTATGTGTTCGTGTAAAACAAATTTGGCGAACAATCGATAGCGCGCCTAAAATGATTGATGTTCAATTAATCGAGTTAGCGGTCCATTGGCACCTTGCTTTTATCACAACCTTTATGATATGAGGCAGAAAAGGCAAGGATGAAAATTAGACGTACATTACTCTCTCCTCATTCGTTTCTCTTTACATCGTCATTTTTCATGGTTTATGTCGCCTCCATGGTATGCTAGTAGTATAGTGAGCGATTTATTTTCACTCATATACTCTTCTTTTTTTTTGTCGCATTCGCACCACGCATCTGTGAGTGCGATTTTGCTGTTTTTTTTCTTGTTTCTACTTCGTCTCTTACTTCTAATGTCTATTTGTACATATTATAAGGATCCGGTTGATGATAGTGAGAATAAAGTGAAAGACGTGCATGGATACTATCAGGCGTTCTTACATTCTTAACATCTTCTCACTACTTGTTCTCACATCATAATTATGATGCGATTTACTGCTGATCATAACAGTGATGATGTAGTCAGCACATGTGCCGGCAGTTGTGTTATGCTACTAGCAGCGCTAACCTTCAACGAGATACGACAAGATATACGAACTGGTGTCAGTGCCTAGAAGCACAGTTTCTTATATATATATATATATATTCATAGTTGTAATTTATGTTCGACATGATCTTCATATGTACAATATGTTTATATGTAATACTTACTACTTAGATTATCTAATAGAACAGTAATTAAACAATGAGCTGGAGTCATCGTTTAGCTAAACTTGAGCCATCAGCATCGTTTGCTACGGTAACACCAATTAACACTGCTGCATCAAATAGTTCTTGTCGTTCGTCTTCATTGGAATATAATTTGGCTAAATACCGTGCATTACCATTTCTATGGTTACGTACTTGTACCACTTCAAATCAGCAACATAGACGACGTACGGCCGCTGGAAATATTGGTAATGGTAAAAGTACGATTCTCACTACTCTTGGTGATCTCGGTGAGTTTAAGAATCGAAGTGACCTATTGTTTACATTTTTGTTTCTTTTTATCGGCATAAGTACATTTCATATTAAACAAAATGCCAAGAGTTATTTGTCAAACCTTCCTTTTTTCATTTTTAAAAGTGCTATACATACATATATGAAATATTTTATTACATGTGTATTTATACCTATGAGGAGTAAATTCGCCTATTTGTTTTTTTACTTAGTAATTTTCTTTGACATTACTAGCATGCTGAATGGCTTGTATGTGAATAGAATGAATGTAGAAAGAAAAAAAAAAGAAAAAGAAAAGCTTATTTCATAATAACCGAGTATGTCTTAGATTAAGAGCAAGAAAGAAAAAGAAACCGGTCGAATTAAACAGATAAGATTATCTATCCAAATGAATATAGTAAACAGATACAACCAAGTTCTTTCTAGCGGTGTAGAGAACGATTAACATCTTTCTTATGTAATATTACATTGGGATTGTTTATTATTGAAATTGTTTACAATGTTAGACAAGTGCCAATAGTTATTATCTCTAACATGTCATCATAGACAGTAGATTGTATACAAAAAAGTACAGGCAACAGTTTTTTTTTCTTTTTCTGATTGCTAACCTAATGTTCCATTACAAAATAGTTACGAGAATGATTCATCTTCAGTATTGATAAATATAGAAAACGGCAATATCAACCGTATCTAACGCATTCTTTTTATACTCCATGGAAACAACATTTACCTAGAGACATACAATTCTGCTTCTTGCTGTTTTGTCTGTGGGTGGTTTAAAACGTTTGTATATGTCTTCTCTGTGTGTATATAGATTGAAATAATAACAGACAAAAAAAGGAGAGAAATAAACATTGGCTGTAGGTTCTGCCACTTTTAGTAATCAACGTCGTTTGACGATATAGTACTTTTTCTTTGGTCGAAAAAACGCTTATCATCGTGATTAACAACAACGTAGACGAATGTTGTTGTTCGTCTCAATTAGTTACAGAAACAAGATGCAATCGATGTCTTGATTATTGTTTCGCCGATTGATCGCGATTGTCGAAGGACTCTCACATTGAGAGACAAGAAGCGCATACAATATACATATACATACACAAATCGGCTTCTTTCTTCTTCATTTCTTACTATTTTTTTTCTATTTTTCTATTCATTCATACCTCAACATACTATAGGCGGAGCTTGTGTTGACAATGACCTTTACTCCGCCTTTTTGTTCTTCTTCATTTTTGTTCTTGTTCTCATTCGTACGTACTCGTCTCCTCTCATCGTCGCGCTCAATGAATATTGATATTGATCAATCTATCAGCATCATGCATAAGTACTAAAAGACATGAAAATTTTTTCTTCATTCATTGTCGTCGCTGTCATATCATATTTCAACTACATTTTGGTAAATGGTGCTTAATTTAAATATGTTATGTGGTTCAACAAGGAACTCGTCATCGACGACAAAAATAAAAAAGAAGGTTGATTGGAAACTAATACGTAAAACCGATCATCCTACCCAAAAAAGTGAGTCGATCTGTATTGTTCAATTATTGACACGTCAATAAAGACGTTTCTTAGATATGATATAAATCCGTTAGTAAATAGAATGAGATAGATCAGCGCGTTAAAAAGAAACAGAGCTTAGAACTTTGATTGTAACGCATATACATATGACATTTCGCATATCTTTACTTTATTCTAATGTAATGCCTTTGATTCGTATATTAATTTGAAACCTTTTTGTTTTTTCTTCGGTTCGATTTACTTTAAAACTTGCAATTTTCGAGAACATCAGTAATAAGGTGACAATTTTAAGGTTTAACAATAATAAGTTTTCGAAAGTATTCAAGTAATAGGTAATTTAAAATCGAAACCAAAATAAGCTGAAGAAAAAATAAAAGATTTGTTTGCAGACGTGTGAAACAGTCCAACCACTCAGACGAAGGTTGACAAGAAGAATAATAATCGTAGTAATAATAATAATAAAAATAATGGACATACAAATAATACAAGAAACTAGAGAACTTATATTATTAATCTTTGCAAATTTGTCATCAAATTAATCAGTGTCCTATCAGAAACTCTATAACGTCTGAAAGAGAGAGAGAAAGAAGCACATCATGAAACTTCGATGATATAATTATTTTAGCTTCTTGAATCGATTGATCATTATTTGATGTGATGACTCTGTTTTATGTGCATCTATGTATATGCATATGTAATATAGTCAAAAGATCAACCCGTTTCCCTCTTCAATCAGTGCTTGCGTGCCGTTGCATATGCACAAACACATTGTTGTATATACGGTTGCCGACAATGATGACGACGATGATGCTGATGATGGCAATACTTGATGATTAGGTATAGTATAGAACTGTAATAGTATTGGTATGGCACGGCGTGTATAAACCAGTACGGAAGGAGTATATTATCGAACACAGTGGTATATGTATGTGCAATGACAGAGAGTTCAAAGGCAAGAAAAGAGAGACAGGGAGAGCGAGAGGCACAGAGCTGGAGCGAGAGAAAAATGAGAGAAAAATGGGAGGGTAAAAGAAAACACTTGATGGCATTTCAGAAAGACAAGAGAGGAAAGAGTGAAGTGACACTTGTTCTTTTCTTTGTCTTGCAATCGTGAATTGAACACGCTTACAATCATTTGCCGCATCGCACCTGTATACGTATTCCTATTAACAAAGAAAAAAAAAAGAAAAGAAGTAGGGATGAGCAATGCAAGTACTAGCTTATCTCGAGATCTTAAACGAGCGATGACAATGTGTAAGTGGACTGCGCCTAGTCCATTACTTTCTACACGTGGTATGCATTAAAAAAAATGACTTTTATTCTATTTTATCTTGAGTCTTGATCTCATCATTGTCTTTCTTTCCTTCCAATTTTAGCTAGTCGAGGACGAACAACAGTTGAACTAATTAAAAAAGAAGGTACTCCACTTGGTTTAACCATATCAGGTGGCATTGATAAAGATAGTAAACCCAAAGTAGCTCAACTTAAACCAGGTTCTGTAGCCCAAAAATCAGATGTCTTAGAAATTGGCGATGTTCTACTTGCTATCAATGGTATTAAAACAGCCGGTCTTAAACATGAACAAGTTATCGATCTAATTAAACAAGTCGGAGATCAATTAACCTTAGATATAGAATATGATTTGCCTAAATGGCGTAAGTATAATAAATTCTTTCTTTTTTCTATTTTATTCTTTTGAGTCTTTTGTATAAAATTTTATTTGAATATAATTATATGTAGCCATACATGCAATTAATACAGTGCATACAAAAACGATTCAAATTCAATTGGAAAAAGAAGGACAAAGTTATGGTTTTATTTTGCGCGGTGGCGGTTCAGATGACAAGGCCAAAGCAAGACCACTTATTATTACGAAGATACGTCCACAAGGACCAGCTGATAAGTAAGGCTTTAATATGTGATTAACAGATAAAATCTATACTCATTATATATATATATATATATGAATATATTTTTTTTACAATGATCTAGAGAAGGAACGATTAAAATTGGTGATCGAGTCTTAGCTATAAATGGTATTAATGTTGGTGGAGCTACATTACAAGATGCATATAATCTTATGAGACAATGTCGAGGCACAACATTATTTCTTATTGAATATGATGTGGCTATTGTTGGTAAGATGCGTTTACCTTTTCTTTTCTTTTCTTTTTTCTTATCGTTTGGTTTCTTTGTGATTGATTTTTATTGATATCGATCGATGTAAGATCAAAATCAAATATATATCTTTGAATGCAACTTTTAGACAGTGTTAAACATGCTACGGGTCCACTACTAATTGAAATTGAAAAATCACCTGGCTCAACTATTGGTATAAGTCTAACGCAAAAATGGGTACGAGGCAATCGTTCAATTATTGTCATCGACATTGTTAAACCAGCAAGTATTGCTGATCGGTAAGATAAATATGATTTTTATTAGATTCTTATCTTGGTAAACAATCTAGTTGTGGTGCTCTTCATTGTGGTGATCAAATAAATGCAATTGATCAAAAACTATTCGATAACATCTCATTATTCGAAGCGAATACAGTGCTACGTTCATGTACAGGCGATTTTTGTCGAATTGAAGTTACTCCATCGAATATAATTCTTGAACAATCGAATGAAATACGTGTTCAACCATCACCAAATCGAACTTCATTAAATGAACATAATCGTCAAACATTTTATCGTCCACCATCGATCAATAATACAAATTGGACTACGAGAAATAGTTATCAAAATATAGCAAAAAAAACAATTAATAAAACACGCCATAATTCAATTAGTAAGGGAAAGTTTCTTTTTATTATTATTTAAGCTTTGTAGAAAAAAAAAGAACGAAATGAAGAAAATTTTGAATTTCTTTTATAAAAACCATTTAAAAATTTCAAATTCCTCTCGTCCATATGTATAGGTCTTAGATCATTGGATAAAATATCCTCTTTTGCAAACAACACGACTTCTCCATCGGTGATGAAGATGTATAATCTTCGTGAGTTAGGTAAATGTTGACGAAGAGATTTAATTTCAGCAATGCACAGGAATAAATCATGAAAATTCTTGTTGTTTTTTGCCTTTGCTGTGACGGTTAATTTATCCATAATAACAATAATTATTTCGTAAATTCATTTTGTGTGCCTATATCATTCGCATTGCTACTCAATCAATTTTTGTTTTTTGCCTAGCTTCGAATAGGAAAATCTATTTTAGCTATGCATTTACCTGCTTACCACCAACCAGGTTCGATTTCTTTTCAATTATTATTTGTTATTCTTTTACTTCATCCATGTTAATCTCGTACTTGATGTACATAAGAAAAAGAAATCATATGCAATTCGTTTTGTGTTCATTTTCAATAGGTTCATTGAATTCATGTTATCAAACTGTAATGGGCAATCAAATGTGTCATACAGAAATAATGGAATGCATACTTCAACTTGATTCATCATCATCATCATCGCAAAATGGAACGAATACTGATGGTGATCCAGTGGGTAACTTCGGTTTTACACTACAAGGCGCTTCGTTTGCATCGGATATATTAATGCAACCACCTATCGTCGGATATTTGGAACCAGGTGGCGTCGCTGAAAGGTATTGTTAGATAATCAGAAGAAAATAAACATGTCAAAATAATGAAGACTTCCTTAAGCGTTCTCTTATTTTGATAACATTAAGAGTATAGACAATGATATAAATAAAACATTTGATTACAATGTTTACAATAGAGAGTTTTATTGAGAAATATCGCATTGACTCATTTCGATTTAGATCGGGTATACTTCAACCAGGCGATCGTATCCTTTCTATCAATGGTCAACAATTAGAAGGCATGACATTAGAAGATGCTCGAACAATAATCAAAGAATCAAATAATCGAATTCATTTTGAAATTGAATTCGATGTTGCTGGTATGTTTGTCTTAATTGTTAATCATTGAAAACATGTTCTTTTCGATTAGATTCCGTTATGCTTTCGTCAGGTACATGTCAAGTAAAAATTCTACGAAAAAATCTTGATCTTGGCCTGTCAGTAGCTTGTACGTATTTATTCATTTTTATCTATCAATCTTTTCAAATTTTATAAATCATTATTTTTGAAGATTCACGTTCAGCACGAACTGATGAAGCTCCAATAATAAATGATGTTAAACGTGGCAGTATTGCTTATCGTTGTGGAATGATTCAATCAGGCGATCGTTTACTATCGATTGATACGCATTCGTTACGTGGAAAAAGTTTAAATGAAATTATTTTATTATTAAAAAATTGTGATGATATCGTAAGATTGAAAATAAAAAAAGACGATATCTATGCTGAAGATAATATTTCGGAAAATGTTGTTGTTTACAAAGTACAATTAATTCGGCAAGGGTAAAATCAAAGAAACGAAAAAGGAAAATAAAAAATAGTCTAATTTATATTTTCTTAGTGGCCCACTTGGTTTAACAATATCGGGTAGCGAAGATATATTTGAACCTATTATTGTTTCAGATTTATGTGAAGGTGGCTTAGCAGATAAGTAAGTTTTCCAAAAATAAAAATTTCTACTATAATTAACAATTAATTCCCTGTAGAACAAATGCAATTCATATCGGCGATCGAATCTTAGCGATCAATGATATTAGTCTACGTGGCAAAGGTCTTAATGAAGCCATTAAATTATTGCAAGCAAGTAGCGATGAAATAACATTAAAAATCTCTCGAACAATCCATCCACAACAAAGTATTTCAATCGAAAAATAAAGTTTATAATTTCGTTCTTTCCCCTCTTCTACAGAATTACCACGTTCATTTCATCATCATCATCACCATCCCGATGAATACACTCCATCAGTTGATTCGGCTATGGAATCGTGGGATGATTCAAATGCAGATCATCGTTTCAGTGATAATTGTGATTTGACAAAAGACATTATTGTTAATGACCATCAGCAACATTCAAATTATCAAGATACTACAACAACACATCATATATCACGAAGTAAGTAGGAAACAAATGAACAAGTGATTTTTACCTAACCTTGCGAGTCGTTCTTTTTTTCTTATAAATAAGCAATAAAGCTGAAGGTTATGATTTTTCCATGAATCAAATAATGGCTTTAGTTATAACGTTTCTCTTTCTTTTTATCAAGGTGATTTTGTTCTCAAACCTCATCAAACACATTCGATACCAATCACTATACATTCGAGCCGTTCAACAGTTATTACAACACCTAACTCGGGATTTCGAACACCGCCAACAAATGGTCGTCCACTTGAAGCCATACGTCATTCAGATAGCGGAGATAGTGTGAATGGAAATGAACATAAATTTTCAACAATATTAAATGAAAAACCTTTAAAAAATAATATAAATATTTACGATACTAAATATGATAATTGTTCGACATCAAAAAATCGGCCAAAACACGATACAATTACATTAATACTTAGACGCGATAAACGCGTACTTGACTTTGGTTTTTCAATATCTGATCGACTTTATGGTACTGGAGTTTATGTTAATAAAATACGTCCCAATGGACCAGCTGAATTAGAAGGTACATTAGTACCATGCATGAGAATTTATAAAGTATGTCAAATGTTAACAATTGAACAACTAAATCATTTGAATACGTAATTTTTGTTTTTTTTGTGGCTATAGGTAAATAATACAGATGTAAGACGTATGGAATGTGGTCAAGTAGTACCATTACTAGCTTCATCTGCAGATGAATTAAGTCTAGTTGTTGGTCGACGGCCAGCTCCTATGTTCGATGAAACAGATGAACTATTCGATATTGATGAAGATGAACACCAACCAACGATTGTCAATGATTGTCCAATATGGAATTCGTCCATAACTGCAACTATTCACGAAAACGCCACTACTAACAATAATATTAATAATAACGATAATCATGATAATAATACTACGAGTTCGAATATGACTACAACTAATTCATTTTCACTTCTTTCTCAGTCGAAAACAAGTACTGTGTGAAAAAGAAAAACATCACAGAGTTTTCAAGCGTGTTCATCTAGTCAATTTCAGGCGTTCATATACACTCACATACCCTATACTCTCTCATTTGTGTACATATTTTCTAACTTGTGAACAGGAATTCGGTATCAAGTGTATTTCTTTTTCTGTTTGTTTTCTTTTTCTTTTTGTTACTGGCATATCCGTATATAGAATTGTATTACATTTTGATTTTAACATGTTTTATTTGCTACAGACGAAATAAAAACAAAACAAAACAAACAATATTTTAAAACTAAACATATAATGCGAACATTTGATGCTCATTTACCTATCTCGAGATTCATAACATAGATAACATTGTAATCGAGGTCATACATTATGATTTATGTATTGTCTATTTATCGATTAGATTATAATAACAAACAAATAAATACATGCGCACGTAGACATGAACTTTTATCTAATAATTAACAATCATATATGTAGAAATATATTTAACTGAGATCAGGATATTTACGTAAGGTAATTCGAGAACAATTAGAATATTTTCTGATAATAAATGAAATAAAGTATTTATTAAATCAGCAGAATAATTAGTCTTCTTGGAGAAGGAGAAAAAGAATATTGTTTAAAGACATTTTGATGGATGCGTTTGTTTCATTCATAGAAAGTTCTTTATCTTAATATTAAATATAAGCCTTGAATTTTGTCATACTGAATATGATTGATTTCGGGTGATTTATCAAAAACTAGAACAACCTTGTGCAAGTTCTTTAGAAAACAACAAAGTGAAAACAATAATGAAAGACTATAATACATCTAATATATGGCACGAAAATCTACGTATGAACTAAGAGATAACTCTTATATCGTGAAAATCGTGACAAATATCATCATGTTCTCCAAAACGCTGCCATACCGCTATCCGACCACTGATATTTCCAATTAATTTCCTATCGTTTATTAGCTAGATAAGGAGACTGATGTCAAAATATCAATCTACAGATGTGAACTCTTTTTAGATTCTTTCATTTTTTCAATGATGAACAAATGTCTATTGTATCCGTATTTTTACTAGGACATAAACCGATTGCAAAATGACTTTTTCACATGAAATTCATCGGTATCGTTGCATTGCCACTCAGATTTTCATATTGAAACCTTGTAAAAATTTTAAAGAGAATCTTCTATGTTTTGGCTCAAGTCCACAAATCTTAATTTTAAAAGTGTACTTTTAGCTTTAGCCACCATGGTTGATTGGATATGTTATTCGACACATATTCACAAGGTGCTGTGTTCAAACCACAGTATTACCAACCATAGAATAACCCTGAACAAGTTACTAACGGCTAATTGTTCCGGATGACTCATCCGATAGCGTATCGATTATATCATTAGTCAGTATGCAGAGTCAAAACAATAACTTCAACATAGATGCCACGGTCACGTGATCCTATGATGATTGTCAACCCATAATCATTAACGGGGGAAGCGTTGGACGAATGGGGTGCAGATACCGTCGTCTGTAAAAGAGAAAAAACAATAGAACCTGGCTGCTTGTGGACCCTTTAGCGTCGGCTCCAACGGGCGATAAGCCTATGAGAGATATTATTATATTATTATTATACTTTTAGTTTTGAGATCAATCATATTAAAAAAGAAATTTTTTTCTCATTTTTAATCTCATCATTTTCAATTGGAATGAAAAATTAAATGAAATCATTTTTGGTACGGTTGACTTTTTCACAATGTCTCTTCTTGCTGATGATAGTTATAACTATCAACTATATTAGACATCATAGAATGCGTGTGTCGATTTAAATGTTGCATTATACAAAATCAAGCATATGCTTATTTTGTTTTTCAAATCTTTCCTATGGAATACTGTCAAGTGAGCGAACAACTAATGATCTAATAACTATTAGATACTACCCGAATATGAAGATCGTGATTCAATAAAGAATATTCTATGATGGATGTTGATTCTGTTAGGGTGTGAAAAAAGATTCTTTCAATTTTGACATAGTTATGGTGAAGAAAAGCCGAGCAATCGAGACAATAACTGCTATATATATATATTTTTTTTTTATACCAGTCACCTTTTATGCTAATCAATCATTTAAACTATGGCGATGACTGTATCAACATATAATTAAAGACCATAGTCTTCATGCACGATTCGGTTTCGACTTCTATGCTTTGCTTACTTTTTCGAACTTTCTCAACAAAAACCTGATGATTACTGGTTACTCTTATCGAACAAGACAGTTGTAAGCATATATTCAGCAATAGTAAAAGATTTTAATTTGAATCAGTCGTTTCTAAAGTGTCCAAAAACATGAGCAAATAGTTCATTCGAAGTCAATGTTATTTTTTGTACTTAGACACAAAACGGTGATTTGTTTTAAATTAAAAACGACTTTTTTCTCCATCTTCCGATGTTGACTGACTTGTTGCTATTGAAGCTACAGAGAACAAAAATTCATCGCTAATGAGAAACAATTTCTATATTCTAACCATTTCGATTTTTTCTTTGTCTTGTTAGATTATCCATTGGTTGCTCTGTCGCCGAGTTCGGTGATTGTTGTAGAATATGTATTGTAGTCGAATCATAATTTTCGTCTCTTTCTATTTCATCTTGACTTCGTGCATGAATTGTTGCCTAAAACAAAATAAAAAAATAATCAATTTAATTCAAATCTAGTCGTACTCGTCGATGTGTATCAAACATGTTGGATTGAAGAAAATTTTTTATGTCATTAGGTTTTGCTAATGATAATAATGGTGAATCTGTTGGTGACAGTCTTGCAACATCCCCATGCTTATTTATACTAATTAATAAAAGAAGTATGATAACATGGGAAAGTGTGAAATGAAAAATACAAACACAATCGATGAAATGCTTGTTCGCCGACTACTAGGCGGTGAAAAATCAATAACTGGAATTTGAGCTTGTGATTGACTTGTTGTTATGGGTTTTACAGTCGGTTGTTCTTCATGTAATTTAATAGCTGTTTGCAAATCAATGTTACGAAACGTTTGCCATAAACGTAAATCGAGTTTTTCTTCGGGTTGTTCACGTAATAACCATTTTTTCATGTAATTTTGATCAAATTTATTATATCTAAAAGTAATTATAAATATGTTAGTCTCGGGTTAGGTTTTCCGTTTTAATTCTTACTTATTACGAAGAGAATTTGCACCAGTTATACCTGCAATATCTTCAAGACAAGTCATAACATGATCCATCATCTTGTGAAATCAAACAATAATGAATTTATTTATTTATCTAATTACTTTTGTTTTCGTTTAAACTTCTTACACGATTGGTTAACGTTGCACTCATTGTTGGTTCTTCGATTTGTTTTCGCCGCACATTAAGTAATTTAACTAATGGACCTAATGTTGTACCCTAAGAAAAATTTTAAAAAATTGTTCTTCTTCAACGTTTTTAATTTAGCATACTTGTATAAAAACAGTAAATAGAACAACAACAGTAGAGGCTGTTATGAATTCTTTTTTTCTCGGTACTAAATGTTCATCTAAGACAAGTGCGAGTGCAAATGCAAGTGCACCACGAAGACCACCATAAGACATAATTAGCATATCAATACGTGTTAATTCAAGTAGACGTCGAAGATTGGCTAAATTAGCAAATATAGCAACACCTGTTAACAATAGAAAAAACGAACATTTTCATTGAAATCTTAACCAACAAAATCTAAGTATGTTCTTATTTTTACACACCAATAGCTCGATATATAAGACACGATAGTAGAGTAACAATAACAAAACCTGTATTCCATGTTTGCTGTTCGGATACAGTAGTTAAACCCATAAACATAAATATAATTGTTTCCATTATAGTCGAAGCCATTTTAAGAACATATTCAATAGTTGCCATCGATTTTTTTGTTATATTATATTCAACATATTGTTTTACCATCTTAAATAAATTATAATCAAATAACAAAAGTCATATTTACCATACTTACCATTCCACATATCGTTATGCTAAATATCAAATAAGGAAAGAAACAAAAATGAAAGAGTTTTGAATGAAAATAAAACTTACGCTAGAATACCAGATAGTCCAGTCATTTCAGCAATGATATAAGCAATATACGCATAAATAAACACAATGAGCGGTTCAAGTACTGGTGTTCTTTCGGTAAATTTTGTCATAAAAACAGCCATAAAACCAAAAACAATACCAATAAGAACACCACCAATAGTTACAACAAAAAAAGATACAAACCCAAGAATAAAATCGTTTGGAGTTAAATTGTTTTGGCCAATAGCTAGAAAACTTGAGAACATTCGATAGAGTACCTTACAACAAATAAAAAATATGTATGAATAGAATTCAACTTATAGTTATATGATAAGAACTTCTCTTTAAATTTTATTAATTAGAAAAATACTCGTCAACTCGTTCTGTGACTATGAAAACTCAAATGTAATGCTTAACTAACGGTATACTAAACAAAGATTCCTACGATATTTCTCGCTTACAATCGAAACAGCATCATTGAGTAGTGATTCTCCAAAGACAACAATATATAATGTATCATTCACACGAATTTCCACAAATGTTGCTAATACAGCTATTGGATCAACAGCAGTAATAAATGAAGCAAAAAGAAGACATTCAACTAATGCAAAATCTGTATCACCATAGAACGTTGTTTTCCCGAATGCCCATAATGTTAAACCAATACACATTGTATTGAAAATTTTATTGAGTACCGCCAATAAAAGTATTGTTCCAATATTATCAAAAAAAGCTCGTTTAGGTAAAAAATAGCCTGTTTCAAGTACAATCGGTGGTAATAAAAATAGAAAAAACATATCACTATTGAGTATATAAATACGTTTTTCTTCTTCAAGATGTGTTACATATAAAAGAATGCCAACAATAATGCCCAAAATAATCAGAAGACAATTTTCAGGAAATTTTTTTGTTAAACGATGTGATAAATGAAATACTAGTGCAAAACAAATGAAAATTATCGAAATAAATAAATATTCTTTTCTGTTATACCAATTTTAGCTAAAATACCAAGTAGAATCCAAAGACATATGCCAAATACATTGGAAACATGTTCAAATGTAACTTGAACAACCGGAAAATGAGGTCGATCAGCTGTTGTATTTGATGATGAAGATGATGAACCATCGACAAGAGATACACAGCTAATCAAAATAATTGCAGATGAAAGTTCTTTCATATTAAAGATCAATGTCTGTATGTTGTCGATTAGCAATATATTCCTTTTTTTAGAAGAAAAGTAGAGACGAAATATAAATGTCAATAGCGAGTGCTTTTATCCGTTTGTTTCGACTTTTTATTTTATTCAATCATGACAGAACATTAATTTAACATTAAGCATAAGAAAGAAAAGAAACAGGCAATATTATTAATGATAACTAGGTTAAGTATCGAACGCAATTGTTTTTATGATTATTCATAGTTACGCCCACACCCATTTTTTGACAATATTTTATTGTGAAATGAAAATCAAATTATGAAGCAAAAACTTTTATTATTGCTCAACTCAGCTAAATATATTATTCATTTCGAAACTGTATCCTTTATTTATCCATAAAATAGATTCGATGCCATAAAATTGAATACTTATACTTGTCTACGATCAATGCTTACATGTGCATGGAGTGATTTATAGTTAAATATATCAATATAATTAACATGGAGACGTAAAATAAAATAGCATTGTATCAATTTTGCAGGAGGAAATGGTATAATCTCGAAATGATACGAGTACGATAAAATAAAAGATAAATAATAAAATCTGTATCTTGTTGGTCTGTTTGTATTCAAATGTTTTAATCATTATCCTAGAACAAAGTAATGAACGAAGATCTTACGTTTAGATTTCGAGTGAATACTAGTTTCTAGATATACAATGATTTGCAAAAAAACTTGGAACAGTCTCACAAAATAAAAGATTTAATATTTTCTAGATTATCTTGAGCCTTTATTTTGCGGTTATTGCAGATTTATACTAAGTAGATTATTTACGAAAAATATTCATATATTTGATTGGTTTCTATTTTATAGTTCTGTAATAATAACCAGACATAGCCAAGACAACCAGCCTAAAATCACATCAAATTTTCTGATTACATTATTGGAACATCAGAATTAGTTCTAATAAGAAAATCTACTGATATACAAAGATAACATTGCCTACAATTAGATACCAAATTAAAAAGCTCAGAACTCAATGTTTTCGGGAATATCGAGCAACTAATGGTCGAAAAAAGTGTGACTAATACCAAATACAGCTAAAAATTAGGTCCATTTATTCTAGAAAATAATGAAGTACTTTAAAAAAATTGACTGAAAAATGACGCGAACAATGCAAATTAACGGTTTCCACGAGTGCAATCTCGCGCCATTTAAATCGCCTTAAAGATGAACATTGAAAAATTTTATAATCAAAATTGACTAGCAGAAAAAAGATAGATGTTCCTTGGTTATTGAAAAGAAAGCAGAATGAATCAAATATTG
>OENM01000296.1:42985-78554 GCA_900239745.1 Rotaria magnacalcarata | reverse complement strand
CGGGTTTGGGTCTAAGAATTTATATTTAATCGTGTTCGGGTCCGGTTCCGGGTTTAAGCTTTTATTTTTCATCTGGCCCGAGTCTGGATCCAAAGAATCATTTTATAAGAATAATATAATTTTTCTAGTATACTTTTAGTTCTCGTTCATTTTATTCAAAAAGTAATCATAAATGAATTTAAAAGAAATAGAAAAAACAAACAATAAAACTATATTGTTGAATACAGGATCTGACATTGACAATGCAGGTAGATTCCGATTTCGAAAAAGATTATTTAATCGGGTTCGATTCCGGTTCCGGGTCTAACTAAAATTTGATGAACCGGGTCCGGGACGGGAAGATATCTAGTAAATCAGGTCCGGGTCCTGGTCTGAAAATTTCGGACCCGACGGGCTCTACTTGTCACTTGTAAAATGACTTGAAAATGTGTGTTCGGCACAGAAATTGTAGTTCAACATTGTTTCGTAAATTTGTTTTCCGCAATCATTTATTCGATAGCGAAAATTTTTCTATCAAAATTCGATTATACAAAGAGAATAATATTGTTGATACCTCTGGTGCCAAGACATTCATATGTAAATTTTCATAGAAAGAAATTGACAGAGAATCCAATCATAGCCGAAAGCTATTCTGGTATATTAGTATTAAAAACTTTACTATAAAAACTATCATTTAGATCGAGAAGCTTATATTTGTATCTGCACATTTGTTTTCTAACTTTAGCATTAATCTTTACGCGTCTTTCAAAACGAATTCATCACAATAAATATGTTTTGGCTTTTCCTGCAACAACAGTCAGTCAGCGTCATATAAATAATCCAGAAGTAAACTACATTCGAATAAAATCAAACTAGCAAATATAATTTCATAGGTATCAATTCTTTCATTTGCTCATCATCGCGACAATGGCCCGCAACATACTGGTATAACAAATATTGATAAAGAATATCATGATAAACTTCGATCATCATTTGATCTTGCTCGTAAATATCGCCATAAATTGTCATACTATCATCCAATAATGACAAACATGGAGGAAAATGATATTGTCGCTGCAACATCAGCAACATTACCAGAACGCGGATCACCAGGCACCGGACGCTTTTCATTTGGAATGAAACGGTTCAATATTTTTCTTAAATTATTCAAAAAAAAACATTCTTTTCTTTTTTTTTTGTCAGTTCAACATTGCCACCAACACCCGATCGTAATATAAATGAACATTCTAAATCTTTTATATTATTAGACGCAAAAAATAAATATGTAAGAAGAGCGAAAAAGATGATTCTATTTATTTTATGGTTTTGTTTCAGCTTTTCAACGGTGTTTCACGAGAAATTCAACAACTTCATCCAACTTGGGAACAAGGACGAGTTAAAGAACTTGCTTTTGAATACGTTCAAGCTACAGTATGGATTACAATTCTTCAACGTTTCTAGGGTATTTTCTTCTTTTGAATTTCAGCAAAGTCAATGCAATGGTTTAATTGAATTATTTACTGGTCTTGCAAATTTCAAGCGAACACAAGGATTAATCGATACTGAGTATGAAAATATGCAAATTTGTTTTCTATTCATATAATGCAAAAATCAATATCGCTTTAAGACATCTGGTTCGATTCATAAGGTTTCACTCGCTTCGATTTCGCAGTCAGAATTTACTTTTAGACTAATATTGTTTCAAAACTTCTAAAATTACAGTTCTGAAATGTACAAATCTGTATTTCCTATGAAATTCAAAATACTTTTCCAATGACTTCGTTTTCTTTTATAATAATCATTTTGTAACCATCAGTTAATTTAACATTAAAATGAAATTCTGAAGATATATATTCAAAAGTAGCGTGAGACTCTAGCTCCAACGGATTGTCAACCGGTGACTGAAGAATACGGGAATATTTTATTCAAAAAAAATCCTATGCTATATACTTCTATTTCTTTTAGAAACTCATCGGAAAAATATAAATCACTTTTGGTAGTAATTGAAAAATTATATTTAGCTATGGATGAACTTGGTTTTTCACCTACCGAAGGTAGATGATTGTTTTTTTTCTCTCCTCATAAATCATTCCTGATTTCTTTGTTGTTCTTTTAGAACTTAAACGAACATTACTTGATTTATCATATCGTGTTATGCCATTTGATAGATTTGTTTCTGCAATCGATCAAAATATTCTTATATTAACCGAAGAATTTGTCACACGAGTTATTTTGGGTTAGAAATCTTGGCAGAAAATAATTTATTGAATCAAATTTCTTTTTTTCTTTCTAGAATTAGATGATGAACCAAAATCATATACAATCAAAGAACAACTTATTTTTATGTTACCAAACACGAATGGGGTAAAAGAAAACGATATTTGATTACAATTAAAATATTTTTTTCATTAGTGCGTTCGAATAGAATAGGATGAGGGTATGAGAAAAATAAATAGG
This sequence comes from Rotaria magnacalcarata, assembly GCA_900239745.1. Classification (NCBI taxonomy): domain Eukaryota; kingdom Metazoa; phylum Rotifera; class Eurotatoria; order Philodinida; family Philodinidae; genus Rotaria; species Rotaria magnacalcarata. The sequence goes on along the minus strand of OENM01000296.1, from coordinate 76,118 downwards.
ATTGATTTTTGTCAAATAGGAAAATTTATTCAAAACAAAGTTCAGAATTGTTTTTCGTTAATACACAATCTAAATGTCGATCTGATGAACACAGTTCGAAGACAAAAGAGCTAATCAAATTTTGTCAACATGTGTTTGAAATATGGAGCCCATTGATTTGATAAGATTTTCACCCCAGCCAGATGTGTTGATTGGGCAATCGTATTGTCAGTTGTTGTTACTTCATTTTACGACAGACAATATTTGGTTTCTATCATCATGTTTTTTTGTTAATATCATTAGTTCACAGTGCAGTTCTTCCTTGTAGAATGTTGGAGTGCATTTCTTACTTACGTAAAGCTCATCACGCTAATTGATTTCAACATGTTATGCAGTGGATTTTGACTTAGTAGTATTACAGAAACTAGACTTCTACTCTCGATTTTCGAACTCGTTAGAGGACATAAAATTTGATAACCAGAATGTAGTGTAACAGAAACATGATATGCCTGATCACGAATAACACCAAACTCTAAGTATCGAATTGCAAAAGAATCTGTGTCAAATAACAACGCCATTCTAGTAGCCGGAGGAAAATATGAACGTTCTAAATATAGAATAATGCTTCCCATGACGAATCTTATACAATAGGGAAAGAATAGTCGCATACATGCAAGAATTCAATAACGAAATTGTATCGCCGAATTGTTTGCAGTTGCAGTAGAAATCAAATAAAACGAGTCGCTTAATATTGCTGTAGCGAAGTTTCAATCGTTTACCGAGAATCTTCCTGTCGGAAACGAAAGATGTCCCATGAATTCCGACCGGAAGTTACCGGAGCCGAGCAACACTATACGATTGGGAAAAATACGTTATCTGTTATCCTATTTGTATCATTTTTATCCATTTTTTGTTGTCGTCAAGGGCTATATATATGCACGTCGACAACTGGTATCTACGTTATTTATCTTATTAAAACTCAATAACAGTCAGTAGGGGAAAATGCTGACAATCATGAAATGACTGATGTAGTAGAAGTATATCTACAGAATGAAAGACAAAAATAGCGAGCATAAACCTATGAATAAAATATTTTCATGCTAAAAAAACAATAAGAATTAACTGGTGTGCGAGGCAAAAATATGCGTCGTGGGAAATTCGAAGTATTACAAAAATAATTATGTTGAAGTGAACAACAATGAGAGATAGTAATCGTATTTTCAGTGAAACAAAAGAAAACGTTGTTCTTATATGAAATTTGAACTTTCTTCTTACATATTGTCAAGTCTAGAACGAAAAACATATAAAAATTTGAATAAAACAAAATCTTCTTGAAGAGAATCGGTGCTTTTGAAATTATTTTCTATATTAGTAGGCGTCTTTATGAATGATCTTTGCAATATTAAATGAGCTCTGCTTTTAGTTTTCTTGTCTTTGTTCTTCACTTAAACTAATGTAGGCTCTTTAATGGGCACACTTAGCGCCCTATTTATAGCAAATAATTACTTCAATTAATTTCATTTGTCTAATTGTGACATTCAACTATCATCCTAATTGTATATAATACCTATTTAGTTTTGTAATTTGGACGAGGCACTTAGCCATTCAGGCTTTTGCAAGCTTTGTTTTTTTTACCGTCTGGTTTGTAGGGTTAGGTAGCTCATTGTGATCATATGTCAAATGTTTTTATTAATAAAATGAATTCATTTAAAATTCATGACTTGCCTAGATTTTCTCTTTTTTTTATCATTGCCATGAATGTCTTTTATGTATAACTATCATCTGTCTAATATAAATGATGATTGACGAGTTTTTATATGCAAAAAAACAACATATTTGCTGTTAAAGTATTTGTCTCTGGCAAGTTATTTTTCATGATAAAAAAAGACATTTAATTGGTATCTATAGCATATTTTTCTTGCATCGAACAAATCAACATATTTTTCGGAAACATGTCTACAAAATAAATATAAAGTGGACTTTATTTCTTTTCAGGATTTACATGCGCGCTTATTTGCTTTAATAAAAACTGATCGGGCTCAACGCATGACTGCACAATTACTCGTCGCTCGAAATTTTTCTGCAGGTATCAATTAAAATAAGACTACCGTAATGACTAGATAACTAATTCCTTTTTCTTTCCATTTCTTCTTCTTCGATCTAGACAATAAAAGCAGAACTTCAACAGCAAATTGTGCCAGTACGCTTTCAAGTGAAAGTAAAATGAATTACACTTTAAATATTTTTTAACTGTACGTAAAATATTCCTCTTTTTTTTTCTATACGAAAATTTCCAGTGGACGAAATAATGGATATAAATAGCAATCAGGATAATACTATTCATGCTCATAGTCGACTAGTCGAACAGGCTGTAGTTACCTTTTTCCGAGATTGTACTCAACGAGGTAAAACATATTCATTAATTTGTAAAAGAGAAAAAATAAAAACAAAACAAAAACACCATCAGCAAAGTAATACTATCACTTTTGTAGGAATATTGGACGAAGATGAAATGAGTCTAGTTAAAACTGGACTCTTTTCTTTGGCTTCTTCAGCACCATAAGACAAATATTTGGATGAAAAATCATTTACAACTGTGACTTTGATAAATAGGACTACAAACATATGAATATATATATATTTTTTGTTATTTGTGCTCGATTTTTCCCCATCTGCGCTATGCCTACAATATAGCATTGGCAGACTTCGATAAGGTTACATGAAAAAGAAAAGAAAATACATCTTTCGAGTAAATCTATCTTAATTAAGAACCTCACGATCAAAAAAGAATGCTTCTGCTATTACTATTTACTAGATTCTTTTTTCTGCTAAAGTTGCATGTTTGATAAGTTAGGTTTCCATGCTATCGTTTTATTTCTATCGTTCATAGCGTTCTAATTTGTTTTCTGGTGGCTTATACGCTAGAGACCTGTCGTTTTCTAATAGGCTCATACCATAGTTAAGCTGCTGAGATATAAAGTCATTGGCATGATGTTGCTTTGGAAAAAATAAGTAAATTCAGTGTATTTAAGTGCTCTGATTTGATCACGAAAAGCAAGTAAAGCCCATCGGCATCATCAATAAACTATGATACTTTCTCTTAGTATTATATTTGTTCTCATTATTCAAGCTTGAAAAAATGCTGCTGTTCCTACTATGCTTAAGTGAACCACTTTTTTTGCTAGTTTGTTTTTTTTTTCTTTTATATTCCAGTCGTTAAATAAGCGTTTATCCGTTTCTCACAAAAACATATGCCGTAAGGCTACTCAATATTCGTAAGACTAACTTTATTTGCCTGTAAAACAAAATATTTTATTGCAAGAAAATTGATTTTGTGTTTTTTTTTTCTATTTTTCAAAGAACTTGTTTCTTATTATTTTTGCTTTTTTATTTTGTCATAGAACAATGAATCAATTACAATCCGAGCACGTCGAACCAATTTTTCAGCCCATGGCTGAATTTCAACGTTTGGTTTCAAAAGATAATGATGATATCGGTAGGAAAAATGACGGAGACAATGAACAAGCTGAAATACGTCGTTGGGCACCAACAAGACATTCAATAAAAGCAGTATCAACTCGAAAAACATTAACAAAACAAACTTCCTTAACTGAGGTAAAATAATATTCAGTTTCACTTATTTCATCTTTTTCATTTTTATGCATTCTTGTTATTATTCACGTTGGAAGTTACGTCAAACGTGAAATTATTTCATCAGATGTTTTCCTTTTTTTGGTTTGTTCTCGTTTTAATATTTGCTCGACCTGCCAGGGCGAAGCATGCATATATGTTCTTTTTTAAAAAGTTGTCTTATCAGCTGTGCACATACACGCATGACAGTTGATTATGTTTGTTCTATTTTATACATTGAATTTCAATGAAATGTGCAGCTGTTTTTTTTTTTGAATGATGAGTTTTAGATAATCGAAACAACAGTTATGAAGAAAGTATACACTTGCAAAAAACATCTACATCAAGGCGATAGACGTTCGGCGAATAAAATTCTATTGATGATTTGGCCGATTTTAGCTACGATGCTCGTAACGTTTAGCTATTGTTCTCTGTATGTTGTGTGTTCTTTCTTTTTCATCTCGCTCTCTCTTTGCAGGTCTTACTCGACGTCATGTCGACATTTCTCTTATTCTTTTCTCTGTTGCTCTCAATTTCCCTCTCTTTTTTCTCTTTCTTCCCCATCGAACAAGAAAGCGGCCGTCCGTGCTTTCGTCCGCTGCTTGATAACATGCTGAGCAGACAGTTCTAAACCAAAGGCACAGAAAATAAAGAGGAGAACAAGAACGAGAAGAGTTGACATAGCGAACGCGTGTGTCTATGTTCTACGTCTGTATGTTTGTGTTAGAAGCATATATATATATATATATATATATATAGGATTGTGATGATGATCATACAAATCAAAAAAATGTCGAATCCACAAACCTGTTCATTAATATTGTAGAAATATCAGAAAAAAAGCAAATCAATTTCAGTGTAAACAATCAATATGTTTGGATTCAAAAATTCAAGTAAGAACAAGCGAAAAACAGCAAAAAACACGACAACATCACTCAGTACATCAAGTGAAACAAAACATTTTCCTAATGTTCCAAGTGTTTCACAAATAGCGCCTCTTCCTCAAAATAAATCGCATAGTATTTTGCCAGTGTTAAGCCTCGATGGACGTGATGCACCAAGCTCCATACAATCAGAAGAATCAGAGACCGATTTAACATTGATTGCAACAACGCCCAATAATGAAAATGGTCGACACTCGGTGGGTGTATATACATATATACAAGATCTGTTGGTCTTATTTCATCTTCAAAGTTTGTCCTTATTACTACAGTAGCGTATATCAATGGTCACAACGTAGCTTTTAACTATTTCGTGGGAGTTTTCTTTTATTCATGAGTACGAACCTGTGAGGATAAGCACGAACAAAAATTGCCGCTTGTTTGTAATCTTCTCTTTTGATTAATCATGAATCGATTCGTAAACTAACTTGATAGTTCTTTATAAGCCTTTCTTTTTATTCAATTTATTTCGACTATCAATAATCGCTCGTCTTTTCAAACGATTTCTTTTGACGTCAAGAAACCATTTTCTTTTTTTTTAATTTATTTTCTGTACCCATCGAACCACTTGTAGGGTTTAAGGAGGCCGTAGTGCAATTAAATGTAGAAAAAGAACGTACTAGAACACAAGGATTTATGCAAGTGTCAGATGGTTTCAAACTGTGACGTTTATTATGATTCATATTTGATGATCATCACTGAAAATGAGCAAAATATAAGAATAATCACAATCAGTATGAATCATTCTTCGAAGGCGTTTTCTTTCTTTTTTGTTGCTTATAACAAATAAGAATAAAAAAAAAGAAATAACACAGATGATTATATTATGTTGAATAAAAAGACGAGAAAGTGAGATAAGAATATATGTTGCAGTCTTGAAAAGAAGAGAAATCTATCTATTTATTAGATTTGTTGTTCCCTTGATTAATGCTGGATGCTAGGAATCAAATTATTTTCTGAATATTTAAAAAATACCATAATTTATTTTGCATCTGATTGCAGCAGATTTTTATTTATATTAACAAAATAGGAATACATAAATCGTAAAGGATATTTACAGTAACATAAATAGTTTTTTCTTCGACTTACTATTCTACTGCTAAGTATACGATATCCTTTTTCTGCACGAGTAATGAAAGAACTATTTCGGCTTTAACATAAAACTATATGTTGACATATACAATAAAATAAGATGACATATAGGATTAAATAGACGACTTGAGTTAAGACTCGAATTTCTCTATAGATTGATGTCGTCGTCTTCAGGTTCACTTGGATTAGTTGAGAAGACAACAATAGGAGTCTCATTAGTATCGTTAAAAGTTGATTTGAGTGCATGAATTTAAGAAAGCTTTTAGAGAGACTTCTCGTAATGTTATCTAATTCGTCTGTCCAATTAAAATTCTCCTAGTCATTGAGCACAGTAGTGAGCCTGATTGATCATAACATCCATCGAACCATTCTTTTGTCATAGAAAGCTTACATTCATCGCTAGTCCATTAATATAAATTCAAGTAAAAGGTCGATGTGGAGAAAACAAAGCCGAGTTTTAGTACGGAAGTATCTCCTCCGTTGGATACCTAGTGAGCCAAATGTCAAATCTGACATTGATCTATATCAATTGATGTTGACTTTGACGGTAGCACGTATAGATAAGAATCTTCCTATTGAAGATTGTATCGTATTTTTAGATCTAATCATCATTGACGAATGCATTTGTCGGTTTAGATTAAACTTAGTACAAAAAATTTATTCATATCAGACTATAAAGTTGAAAAGGTTTACTAATCGTTATGAACTATATAATAAGACTTTGCTAAGTGATAGTAGATTCAAATCTCTTAAATATATATATATATATATGTTACTCGAAAATAATTGATCGTTGAATTTTAAAGTAAGCGGAGAAAGTCATATGAATAGTAATATATGTTTCTTGTGAAATATTATAGTGTTACGCCATAGAAAAATTATTGATACTTTTATATCAAGACTTTTTTTGTTAATAAACGAACACTAAACAAAAGCTTTAGACGATGAACAACTGTTCTAAACAATACTAATGCGAAGCTACAGTTAATTACTATAACCATTTGGATACAATCTATGAAACAAAAAAACGTTCTGTTCCAACAGAAGAATTTTCCTTTTATTACAATTTGAATTAGATACTCTCATCAAGTTCTCCTGAGAAGTGTTTTATTTTATGAACTTGTACTTCTTTTCTCTCTATAATAGAAGTACGAAAACTTCCTGTTTCGCTTATGATAATTGGTCTGACAATCAGTAGTTTCACTGGTTCATGCGCAAACCAATGAAAATTGTTGAATCGACCAATTTTTCCGGTTAAATAAGTAGCTATTTAAATATGTTGATTTTGTTCTAAATGAAATTTTTGTTTGAGCAAAACAATGCAGTGGTTTTCTTAAACTAAAAAATAATTGCAGTATTGTTGTTTGATCTTTTCTTTCCTACGTTCTTTTTTATTTCTACAACAATTGATGTTCAAAACTGACTAATATTAAATTATTCATTCAAAATACTAATATTTTATTTGAGGTCAAACTCGAATGTAGACGATTATTTTTTAAATCATTAAAATCTAAAAACTACTATTAGCACTAAAATTAAAGATATATGGGTGAATCCATGGAGACCCATCCACTTTTTGGAAAAGTTTTCTTTTTCGATTTTTTTCCGTTGAAACTTCCGGTATGCTGTAGAAAACACTGTTGATGAAAAAAATTAGACCATTCCTATTGAAAGTCTTAAGTTCCGGGTAATTTCTTCTAAAAATAACGATAAATTTCGTTTGTCATGCTGAGTGACACTAATTTATTTGAAGGATTTTCATTAGACTAGTGATAAGGATAATGATGTTCAAGATGATATATCGCTGTTACAACAGATGAACTCAGGTGCTTGATGACATCAAATTTACCCCAAACCATCAGCTTGAGACTGAAAGAATCTGGGATAGTAGGAAACTAAGAGAATTTTCCGATGCGTTGAAGTGTTGAATATTACTGTTAAGTCTCATTCCACAAAATCTGATACATTGAAATCGACATTAAAAAAAGAAATTTATTTAAATGTAAATGTCCCGATGTGTGTTGATCGAAATGTTTGACGATATTGGATCGTTGTGTGACTAATCGGTTGGAATTCATGCATCGTTCGGGTCCCTCGTATTGTACCTGAGGGCGTGTGGGTGTTGCTATTCTAACTGCTTCACCCACACCCGTCATGAACAGAATAGTCTTCTGCCATGGCTTCATCTTCACTGGGGCTCTCATTATCGCTTAATTCCATTGATGAACGAGTCGTCATTTCCTTCCATTCAAATGCATGACATCTTGGACATAACCAGCGTATTAGGTCGTCAGCTGCATTATATCGAGAAATCGATACATGCACTACTCCTTTGGGTACACGACTAGAGTTTGCATGTTTTGTCGGATGTTCACAATACTTTCGTTTGGGTATTGAAATACACTTTTGTAGAGAAATCAGAAAAAGTACTAACTGGTAATCGACTTTCCAATATCCGATGATTCATCTCGTAATCTTATTCGTCCGAAGTCACGATATTTGTACATAAGACTTTAGATTAAAAAATGTCCTTACAGCGAGATCGAAAATTTATCATTCGGTAGTATGTTGTCCCTTTTGTTTTTTCGCGGTCTCACTTCTGTGAGACAATCTGATGCCATTTCTCTCGAGTTAAGTGGGCGGAGTCATTAGTTCGACGCCGTCCTAAGAGCAAAGCATGATCAACGTCATTTCTTTGAGAAAGGAACAAAAATCCTTCAAATAAACTACGTAGTGTCATGACAAACGAAACTTATCGTTATTTTTAGAAGAAATGACTCAGAACTCAAGACTTTCAATAGGAATGGTCTATTTTTTTGTTCCATCTAAAATGTTTCTAAACAGCTTTCATATTTTTCAGCATGAAAAAAGATATTTAGAAAAGTTTCAGGTGTTGTCCTGACGTTTTCCCTTCGTCTGACAATATACCATAGTCGTTCCGAAAAAATCAATCAGAACTCGATATTTTCCGCTAGCAGGGTCATATTGTTTTTTCATCAAAAGTGTTTTCTACAGCATACCGGGAGTTTCGACTGAAAACAAAACTTTCCCAAAAGTGGATGGGTCTCCATGGATTCACCCATATATATATATATACATGTAAGCATAGTAGAGGGAAACTCTGTGTGCCTTTACATTTCATATTGTATAAGCTGAAACTATTTAAAAACCCATTATCCTATTAAAATGTGCATAAAAATATTGTTCCGCTTTGATATATTTTTGATTTGACATGTCCGCCGTTTCGATGAACTTCGGCTCTATGTTTCAAAAGAAAACTTTTACTCATAGTCAAATATATTTGCATATTCTGACTAGTTTTAACGTAAACTACTTCATGCCAAATGACTTTTCTATGGGTTTTTTTTTGGGAAGTTGACGAACGGCTTTAAAATACGTTTGACCTATATCATATCGAAATCATCATCAGCTGTTGTCAGTACAGAATCCTGAAGAGTACAGGCACTTCACTTTAATTTTTGTGGAGGGCATCAGACTTCGAAGAACGATAGTTCGTTACATATACTTACAACATCTTGCATTTTTTTAATATCTGCAAAATGTATAAACTAGAAGAAGTATATGAGATTTTCATCAAGGCAGAAATAAGAAAAACTTAAATAGAAAAAAAAGAGTATGTTGGAAAACATATTAAAAAAAAATCATTATTCAATAAACAAACTGATTTTTCATTGATATCAAAACTTATGCTAATCGATCAAATCGCATACATATGAAACGATTCAATCAATTAGCAATGTACTACGGATTTTATTTTATAACCTAATAGGTTACGATATTTTTATGACTGTAAGAATATAAGTTATGTTGTTTCTTTCGATATTCAAACAATTACCTTTGCATACTGTCTTCTTTTTTTTTAAACACTTTGAAATCTATAATCGAACTGTTTCGTTTTGTTTTCTAGCATCGTGTATGTCTCGATCCAACAACACGACGACAATATTCATATTCACAAAGTTCGGTCTTGTCTGAAGGAAGTAAGTGTGTAATATATAAAATAGAATAGAACTCGATAGATGTATAGAGAATTCCAGAACGTAGCTCTCTTTTTTTGTTGTTAAGTGCATCATAAAACATACACGATTGTTCTTTTCTGTATATATATATATATTTGAAACAGAACAGATGAGAAAGATAATGCCATGTTGGTAGGCATTCGATTTTTTGCGTTGGAATGAAGAAAGATAAAATGCAAAGTGTGAAGAGAGATTGATGTAACACAAATTGCTACTGGTGAATGTCATTCATTCCAATGTTCGCGTGATGATTGTTGTTTATAACCAGATCATCATAAGTATTACTACGCGGTTTTTATTTGATTCTGGAATATATCCTTATGGATAAAAGTGGTTCAATAAAACTTGTACCAGGCATCTATTCAACTTCGTTGGTCGATGTTGATCGTAATAATGTCACAACGATGTATCATCCGTTAAAAAAAGAAATAAGTCCGAATGAATTAGCTGTTGATTCGCCGACACCATATTACTATCGATCACGTACGAATTCTAATATCATTCAAAGACGTTTTTCAATTGTTGAACAACCCACACCAACAGTCGCAATAGAACCAGTGGGTAAGTATTAAAAAAACAAATCGCAAGAATAATCGACCAATCAAGTTTAAAACCCATAAAATCACCAATAAATACGAATTTTTGTTTTGTTTTTATATTGGCATAGGAAAAAGATTCCAAAGCTTTTTACGTGTTTACATATGTAAACACGTAAAAGTTATTATTCGAAAACACACGTAGTTTTTTGTAGTTCATACGAAGGACATTAAGAAAATCGTATAAGTGCGCTGCCATATTAGTAAAAGAAAATCAGAATTATTGTCGATTTATTCATCCATTCGTAATAATCCAGCAACAAAAAAAGAGAGTAGCATTAAGATAGAAAGAACGAAAAAGAGTTTTATTTGCGTTATTTTTATTATTGTTCTTAGTTTTTTAAGTAAAAAAAAAGAGATTCATTTTTGCATAAACTGCATACTATTTATTTGCTTCGATTCTTTTAAACAATCATCTAAATTAAAGAACTATCACCATACATATGTCGTTTAAGCGTATATTTTCACTTCATTCTCATGGTGGACATCATCATTCACGACACCCGCATTCCGAATCATCCGGTGAAGTTCGTCGTAGCATTCTAGTTCGTACCAATAAGGATACTACAAATCTGAATCCTGATGAAGAACATGAACAACTCGATTCAGTTGAGCCGATCTCAGTCCAATCTGCTAGTCCGGAATATGTAAATGAAGAACAATATCGTACTCGTCGTCGCTCTGTTCAATTTCTTGATAAAAGATTTATTCAATTCTCAGTAACACCGCAGACAGCAGCAGCAGATGATGATTCATCTTCTGCGACTAATGCTTCGGACGATGCGTGTGAGTGCCATTTAGCATATTTTCTCTCCACTATTTTCCCTTCAATAATCATATCTTTAAATGCATTAGAGAAAAAGGAGAAAAACAAAGAATAGGAAAAAATCTGACAAGGAAAAAACGGGCCAAGAAAAGATGTATGATGCAAGTTATATTCTCGTATCAGTTTTTGTTTCTCGTTTGTCGTCTTTCTACCAGACGCAGAGAAAACGGCACACAAAAAAAAACACAAACACCTCCTTTCATCATCGTCCTTCTCTTCATTTCCTCTTTTCGATCGATCTGTGTGCCTATATATTTTTGTTATTATTGTCTTTGTCTTCTCAACGACTTACTTTCCACGTTGACTGCATATCATATTCGTAATTGAACAAATGTCAAATCCTAAATACGAACCCGATCAAGAAGCTTTATCAGACCTTGAAAAGGCTCGATGTCGTAGAAATCGTCGTCCATCAGTACAATTTATTGATAAGAATATTATACGACGACATCCATCGGGTCTCGAAAAACAGCAACAATCTTTTCAACAACGAACACGTTTACCATCAATTGGTTCTAATGATGAAAATGAATCCAAGGAAGTTGAGAATCACAAGCAATACTGTGAGAATTTTGAATATAATATAGAATGCTCGTTGATGAGTAATAATAATAATAATAATAAGAAGAAATATTTGTATTGCTAGCAGATAATATATCCCAAAAAAACAACAACATATCTATTCCTATTGGATAACTTTTCTCTGTTTTATTTTACAGCAACTGCTAGTGATACCGATAGCGATGTTGAAGACGGTGCAGGTACGGATATACGAGAGATGAAACAAGTAAGATTGAATTATATTTATTACAACTCATCGATTATATATTTTGTTTTATTTTCAATCTAATATAGAAAAATTCATCTGGTTTCAGTGAGTTTGCTGTTCGCCGTATAAAACAGGCGCCATATGGTCGACGTGAAATTGAAATTGCTGAACAAGGTTCGTGTATTTATTAATTAAAATGAGAGAAAAAAAAGAATGAAATTCTATTCATTATTTATTGAAATATTAAGTTTTATGAATTGTAAAAATAAGCAAGTTGATTAGACTTTCTAAATACTACATCGATTAAAACAAAAAAACATACATCATTATCCTTTAAATAGAATGAAAAATGCTTTTATATTTTGTAATAAAACCATAATAGACTTGTCACAAGCTATTAAACTATAAATACTATCTTGAAGGGAAAAGAATCAAAGTGTCGAAAGTTTTTTTTATGTTTAGTATAAAATAATAAAGAAAAGGAAAATATTTGGTGCTTTCCGCTAAAGAAAATATCTTGAGAATATTTAATAGACTATCGGAAATACTGAAAAAAAAATCATTCTTTATTTTAAATTTATAGAAATGCCTGGTCTTATGGCATTACGTCGTCGAGCTGAAAGTGATAAACCTTTACAGGGAGCGAAAATTGTTGGTTGCTCTCATATAACAGCTCAAACAGCAGTATGTATTGACTGTTTTCCTCTTCTTATATTGAGTTTATAACAATAAATAGGTTCTAATTGAAACATTAACTCGTTTGGGAGCGCAAGTACGATGGTGTGCTTGTAATATATTTTCTACTCAAGTAAGTACTATTAAATAAATTTCATTTTCTCTTTTTCAGTAATGCCATTCACATTTACATATAGAATGAAGTGGCTGCAGCACTAGCAGAAGCATCAATTACTATATTCGCATGGAAAGGAGAATCGGATGATGACTTTTGGTGGTGTATTAAAAAAGCAATTGGTGCTGATCAAGGATGGCAACCAAATATGATATTGGACGATGGAGGAGATCTAACGCACTATTGTCATAAACACTTTACAACATTATTTTCAACGATCAAAGGTATTGTTGAAGAATCAGTTACTGGCGTTCATCGTTTATATCAAATGTGTCGTACACAAACATTAACTGCACCCGCTATGAATGTTAATGACAGTGTGACAAAAACAAAATTTGACAATTTGTATCTATGTCGAGAATCGATTATTGATGCTATTAAACGGTGTACCGATATCATGTTTGGTGGAAAACAAGTTGTCGTTTGTGGATATGGTTCGTTGATTTCTTTTCTTTGCTTTTTTTTGAATGATAAGAAGAATTTTCCTAAAGAACTTTGTCATCGTTGCATTAAGCATAAGAAATCGATCAGAATCCTCGTTGAAGAAGAATTTTATTTAGCGAGAAAAATTTTCCAGAAATTCTGAAATCAGTTTAAAAATTTATAGATATTCATCTTTTTTGACACTGACACATCTCTACGACTGAATGCAATCTAAATAAGATAAGATTGACAGTAGCTAGCAACTTTGCCATGTCCATAAATAGAAAGGAAAGAACAATCTCTCTCTCTCTTTGCATGATACCCTATAAGACAGAATTATTTCACATCCCATCATTACCATATAGCACGTAAAATATACTGTTTTGCTTCCTTCTAACAGTGCCATATACTTCAGATAAATGAATTTCATGTCTATGGTTTACGACACAATTGAGAAAATCCTATTCTCACATCTCAATGTTGAAAAATATCTAGCCAGTCAAATTTTGATGAACGTTAGCATGTTCTTTGTCTGTTTTTGATTAAGATTTTCTTTGTATACGATAACATTGCATGTCTATAGAAGACAATGGATTTTAAAGTAATTTTGTTTAATCTAGTGTCAAAAATAAGGCCATCTGAAACTCTCTTCATTCAAAATATGCTCAGCTACACACGAATAACTATTGTCATCGACAAATCGTGAATATCACACCCGGATTTTTTTTATTCTGGTGCGGAAATTACTGCGTACTATGTTTAGGCGTTATCAATTTCATTATAAATAAGAATCTATAGCAACAATGTCATTTTTCATTAGTATATTTACTTCGTCTTGATAAGTGATTTTTTCCTCTCGCTTCACGTTAAAACAATGATAGAAAAGACAGCTTTTTAAAGTCAAAAACAATATTTTATGGTTTCTTTTGTTGCCTATGATGAATGTAATTTTTTCAAGTGTAATAGCAGACAACCAAAATCTAGTTTATCACGAATATATAATTAATATGGTATTCATAATTGATTCAGCCATAATGCACTTATGTTACCCTTTCTCTATCACCACCATTGTACAGAAAATATTTTTGCAAAGAAAAAACATTCTTCATTCAGTACTTATTATTCAATGTGTCCTTGACTATAACATTTGTTTTGCCATTTTGAGATCAAATTTTTTATCGATGCGGGTTATCACATCATTTGTCTATGATTCAGGCAGACAGACATATGCACTTTTATGAAATTAGAATGAAGTACTTTATTTGTTCTTTTATCTATATTTAGTTGCACAGTAATTTTATCAAGGACTTCTCGTTCTGATTAATGTCGTTTTTATGTGGATTTTTAATTTTCTTTTTTTGCTGACGCCACTCATGCTATGCAAACATTCTTCTGGCAAACGCTTATAAACTTTAAAAACAAATCCTATTTTCTTCATAATAACGGTGTTCGCTAATATAGAAACTTGCGTTCTATATTCCATTTTTCTAAAACATCAGCACAAAAGCTAATATCTATGTCTGTCTAATCTACGCTACTATTGTTATCGGTTCTGATTCATAATAATTAAAAGTAATAAACTTTGAAACTTGTACTAAATAGCCATCTACGAAACTTTCGTAGCCTTTCAAATAAATTGATGTATTTTGCATTATTATTCTAAATTTCAATGATTTCATAATTCGAAACTCATAGAATGTAAATCATTAGAAGCGAATCTAATCAACTATTTTTTGTACAAAAACAAAAATCCGGTTGACATTTTCTGCTAATAGTTTTTAAGCATCAGGAAATTCTATTACACTTCTGTCAATGATGAGCATTTGTAGCATGTTTTTATGTTTTATTAGGTGAAGTTGGTAAAGGATGTTGTTCAGCATTGCGAGGTATGGGCTGTTTTGTTTATATAACAGAAGTCGATCCCATATGCGCATTACAAGCATGGTATAGCAATAAATTCTGAATGAATACATTTCGATGATTTATGACTTTGCTTTGATTTATTAGTATGGAAGGATACAAAGTTGTTCGTCTTGAAGAAGTTATTAAACAAGTCGATATTGTTGTTACTGCATCTGGAAGTAAGAATACAATAACAAGAGATTCACTGGATAAACTTAAAAATGGTGCCATCGTTTGTAATATGGGACATTCGAATACAGAAATTGATGTTGTATGTGAATAACAAGATCACTTAATCATATTATTGTCATTTAATATTTTCTTGTTATAAGAGCTTTTTACGTGACTCATCAACAAGTGATTTACAAGTAGAACGTGTACGAACCAATGTGGACCATGTTATTTGGCCCAATGGGAAAAGAATCGTATTATTGGCTGAGGTACACATGACGTTTAATTCTTCTTTTTGAATGAATACAAGATTGACTGTTGATCTAATTTAGGGTCGAATCATGAATTTATGCTGTTCAAGTGTACCATCATTTGTTGTTTCGATTACAGCTGCAACTCAAGTATGAGAAATAGATAATATATATATATATCTTTATTTTTATTTGAAAAAAACAACAACAATTCTTAGGCATTGGCTTTGATTGAACTTTTTAATGCTCCACCTAATCGATATAAATGTGATGTTTATTTATTACCGAAAAAAATGGGTATAAATTTTTGTCTTAATTCATTTTACTGGTTAACAAAGTGAATTCTTTTTCATAGATGAATATGTTGCAAGTCTTCATTTACCTGCATTCGATGCTCATTTGACAGAATTAAGTGATGATCAATGCAAATATCTCGGCATCAATAAAGCTGGACCATTCAAGCCGAATTATTACAGGTTTGCTTATTTAATAATCAATAACAAGAAAAATAATTCTATTATGTATTTATTTCTAATAGATATTAATTGGCTTTTATCTTCCATCCATCAAAATATTGGCAGTAATTCGATCTCTCTCTCTCTCTCTCTTTTTATTGTTCTTTTTATTCTCTTTCAATGAAAAATTTTATGTGTCTTTTGTCAGGATTTTTCCTTTTTTTTTCATTTGCGAAAAAAAGAAAATATTTCCTTTATTTAACTTCGTTTCTTTCTACCTGTGTGTATGTGTGACTGTAGATCAATTACATTCATTGTCGGGAAAAAAAGAGTCATCATGGTTCTGTTGAGCATATTGAAAAAATTACGTCGAAAAGAAAAAGAAATGCGTTTACTACTTGTTGGACTTGATAATGCAGGAAAATCGACTATTTTATCGAGAATCAATGGCGAAGAAATCGATTCTGTTGCGCCTACACTTGGTTTTAATATAAAAACATTTAATTATGCTGATTATGTACTTAATGTTTGGGATGTGGGTAGGTTGGGAGATTTTTTACTAATATGTTTATTGTTTTAGAATAATTCGGCATAGCTACATGTAGATTTCTTTTAATGTTGCATGATTTAGTGTACTTTTCATGTTGTAGCCTTTTTTTTATCATCTTGATTAATAAGATATCATAGGATTCTCTATTTATTCTAAAAATATATCCTATACTTCCTGGGGTCTAATGAATTTTAAGTCAGTGATAATTAGTTTGATACATGAAAACGAAGTCTTTCAATAGGTCTAAATAGATAACGATATTCCACGTGCCTAATTTACGAATGCTAGCATTGATTAAAAAGCATGCGAATTCTCGACGCGCCCATCTTCAACGGAAAAACGTCTGTTCGATTGGAATCCTAAATTTGTTATGAGATCAGAAAATTAATTAAAAACTTTTATCGATTGTTTATTATTTATTTATTTTTCGTAGGCGGACAAAAATCGCTTCGATCATATTGGCGCAACTATTTTGAAGCGACTGAAGCAATTATTTGGGTTGTTGACAGTGTTGATAAAATGCGATTAGGTGAATGTCGGGCTGAACTACAAGATCTACTCAAAGAAGAACGTTTAATGGGCTCATCTCTTCTCGTATTTGCTAACAAACAAGATATTGTTGGAGCATGTTCATTACACGAAATCCGTACAATATTAGAACTGGACTCCATACATAAACATCATTGGACAGTTATGCCATGTTCGGCATTAACTGGTCAAAATCTTCTCGAAGGCATTGATTGGCTTGTAAATGATGTTGCACAACGACTTTTTGATCCTGATTAAAAAGTCTTTTTTTTTCTTGCTTCATTACAAATCCATGTATCTGTGATTGATCTCATAAGAAATGAATTTTGAAGTTTTTTTTTTATATAATAAAATATATCTTTAAGAAAGACACTTACATGGAATCGATGAAGCATGTTTATTCTGATAATTCTACGGAATTTCTAGTTGATAGCATTTCATAATTACTTAGGATATTCTTTTGTTTTGTAAATTAAAATACGAGCTCAAAGTTGTTTGTTAATACTCACAAGAGTGCCATCAATTGAATAGGAAGCTTTAATAAGTAACTCAACATTTGTACTTTCTTCGGTTTTCGATCGATGATTTTATGATGAAGAAAAAAATACAGATTTCTATTAGAAAAATTTATTATAACCATAGATATGAGAAAATTATTCAATAATTAATAAAATAGTGCTTAGAATGTTGTGACGTAATTCTCTANGGAAGGCTTTGTTCATATAGTTGTCAAGTTGCGTTGTCGTCATCGTCGTGTTGTATGTATAGCGTTTCTTGGTTTTATCAATCAATACATACCACTATACGTTTGGATAGGAAGTGTCAATATTTGCATTATGTCGGTGATGCAAGTTCTTCAATACGGATGTGGTAGTAGTAATGAAGCCTAATACTTACATTTACATATATACCAATCGAAAGCATTTTTCTGGCCTTTTTTTTACCAATCGTCATATTTTTCTTCAAAAAAATTCGACGGAATTATCTTTCATGTTTCGTTGACGCTTTTTTTGTCTCCAGTAAAATCCTGTCGAAAGAACGAGACGATAATCGTTTAGAAAATTGTCTGACATCAGACTTCACTGTAATAAATCACTGGAAGAATGATGATGAGAGAGCAGAGAAAAAAGGAACGTCGTGTTAATGATCTTGTCCTTGATTCTTAATGTGTAATAAAGTCTTGCGAGAGTGTCAATTGAATCGTTAAAATACCATTAAATAAACCTTTTGTAAAGATATATACAACGATATAATGATCGTGATAAACATAGTAGGCCTAATAAATGCGATCGAAATGAAACTGAGAATTGTTGTTTAAAAGAAATGTACCCTGTCGGTTCTTATTTTTTTTTCTTCTCATAGAAAATTATGAGCATCACGTAGAAAAGTATCATATATGATATATCAAAAAGAGAAAACCATTCTATCAATGTAAGTGATCAAGATTGTTAGCATAGAAGCAGATGAAGCATCTATCACATGCTATTACAATCAAAATAAATATTAGCTATTCAATAAGCTGTTTATGTTTAGACGTAAGTTAAGGATAAACAAAAAATATTTTTCCTAGTTCGTTTCATTTTTATTAGACTAATTTCCTTTTATTGACTTATTATTTTTCAGCATACTTTTTAATCATTTTCCTGTCGAAACATAATATTGATGAATACCTACATAAAACTGTTTAAATGTCGATAAAATAAAATATGTCTAGTCTAGTAAACACACCCTTCGATTTCTTATTCTTTTATCAACTCTATCAAAGAAACATCAGTAGACTTTTTTTTTTATGCAAATCATTGCTATTTCAACGTGTTGATACATCATTACTCTTCATAAACATCTAATTGTTTTCTTTGTCTCTTAATAAGTACAATGGAATGATGATTTTCGATCACCATTCCAACTGTTTTGATTTCTAACTTAGATTTATAATGATCATCAGTTATAGACATCATGCTGTGTACTCAAACTGATCAATCTTTCGTCTCATTTTGATATGTACGTATATGCCGGTAGTTCGTTAGTTAGAAGATGCTACAAACAGAAAAAGAAGAAGCTGCAGAGAGAGAGAGAGAGAGAGAGGGAGAATAGGAGCAGTTGTTATATTTCTTTCTTATTGATGTTGATCGAGTGCAACTGTCTTGTCTCTCGTTCTCTCCTGTAGAAACATCGATTTAGTTATTTTTTTCCCAAACGCGCGGAGCTTTGCTTTATATCATTTTCTCTCTTTCATATTTGTCTCCGTATCATATCTTTGCATTCAGTGACACTTCGTTTTCGCATTGCATGTTGACACCCGTGTCGTTCTTTAGCTAATATCATCGTGCCAATCATCAATCGACCTCTTTCAAGGTAATTGCGTCAATTTTCTTATGCTCAAACGAAAAGAATAAAACCGTAACCCATCTGTAGATGATTTCTTATCTAAAACTTTAATTGATGTCCTTAATTCGTCAAAGATCAATAGTTAATGATCGTTCATTATCACCAAGAGAGAAAAAAAAGAGAAGATAAAGCAAAACAAGAAAAATAAAGGTACTTCTATAATAAGTCTGCATAGATAGATATGTGCTCTGAGCGGTAACGAATGTTGTAATTGACAAAATGTCACACATGAGGATTGTATCAATATCTATGTACCACTAGGCATCACTACTGCTGGTTTTGTATGTGTGCCAAGGTTGAGCTTCCTGCTTCTTCTTCTTCTTTTTTCCAATGTTGATATACTTCCACGTATGCAAAAGACAGATACAGATCATCATGGCTTGTTTACACATAGCTATGTCATAAAAGAAATAAAGAAAAAGAGAAGCCCATAATGAACAGTGAATGCGTTGAATGATGGATGGGTTAGTTACAGTACTGCCATTGGTATTTGCCAAAGTATATTAACGAAACCTATTGTAGTTACTTTAGTGCATGTCACTCTTCATTTATATAGTTTGTAAGTATTGTGTAATAAGTAAGATGTCTACTAAACAAGCAAACACATGTGTTCAATCGGCTAGTTTACTATCTCAGATTACAACTGTTCTAGACTATACTATGCTTTAGTGACTCTTTTATTATTGATAATGACTTGATGTTCTTTCTTTCTTTTTTCACTCCACTTGATCTTCGTGCTTTCGGGAATGATAAAAAAAAAATTGTTGTTTTCTCGTATATCATAACAACATGATCCTCCTGTTCGCATCATTGGTACATTACCAGATGGTGTCTTTCTCTTCTTGTTAATTGGCTTTTCTTATTGCATATACATACAGTTGTACAACAACTATATCCATCACTGTCTTATTTACACTATCTTATCGATCGTAAAAACTATTCGTTAATTAGAAAGAAAACCTTTTAGTATTAATTTTTTGTTCCATCGTCATGCTTAGATTGTCTGTATGTCGTAAATACAATCGTAGAAATCATTTTTCAGGATTGTTGTTTTTAGTTAATGAAGAGCTCCCGAAGTCAACGTGTAACTGATCTGCATATCTTCTTCGTAAATGAAGAGAAAGAAAACAACGATAACAGTCGTTCGTCGTACTTGAGAAGGGCGCTAATGACGTATTCGTAGAAGAAGTAGTGCTTAGTGGATAAACATAAGCATATAACAACAACATTAGTATTACTACTAGTAGCATCATCCTCAATATGCAACTGATTATCTTTATAACTAATAAAAAAAGCAGGGGTGAAGAATAAGAGAGTAATACATGGAAGACATTTAGGTGGTGGTGGTAGTAAATTTTTTAAGGTGTGTATAAATACTTGTTTTACGGCTCTTTATATATTTCCCCTCGAAAGTGACGACATAGAGAGAACGAGAGAGAATGAGAAGAAGAAAAGAAAATAGGGGAGAACGTGGCGTCGATTTAGTATGCCTATATGTTCGATCGTGTCGCTATTGTTTCATAATCGTCATAAGTGGTGAAGTGAAGCTCTTTCACTCACTCGATTAAATGAATTTGTGTATGTATGGTACCTTACAAAAAGAGCAATAGCAGCAGCAGCAGAGAGAGAGAGAGAGAAAAAAAGAATTGAGTGAGTGACATGAACAACATGCTAATCAAATATTGTATGATTTTGTTTTAGGCTAACAATAGGACCAATGATGAGTCGTAGTGTTGTTTTCTTCGGTAAGTTTTTAAAATCAATATAATCTTAAAAGCTGTATTTGCTGAATTTTGCTTTTTATTCAGTTATCCTTATCATCCTTCATGTTGTTCGTAGTCAAGAACAATTTATTCAAACAGGTATTGATTACATCATGTTTTTCAAAGAAACAACTTGTTAATCAATTTAGATAATCGTATTCAATCATCGCCATTATTATGCAGTATCCATCGGCAAGGCTTCGGTCAATTAGAATATGTCGAGTTAACAGCTTCGTCGATAAATATTCAATTTACAAATATATTTTCTAATTTACGATGTTCCACAATTCATGTCTCAGCAGCGATAACAAATACACTTACAAATGAAATTGAACAAAAATTTGAAGTAGAAAAAACAACAAACATGTTTGATTAAGTTTTCATATTTGCTATTTGCATTATATAGGATATTCAAACAAATAATTTCTATACGGATCGATTACTTCCAGATCATAACTATTCAATAATAATAAAAATTTCTGATGAAAAATCTATACGTATTTTGCCCACATATATTTTTCAAACACTTGAGTTATCTAATCGAAAAAGTAAAAAAAGAAAAAGAAACCATTGATTTGCCGAGGCGAACTTTTCTATTTTTTTTTTCATTTTAGCTGTAACTCTATCAAATGATGATCTTTTAACAGTTGAACAAATTGAATCTTTTATTTTCCCTCATACACATCTGTATATTGTTACATTACCATCTCATGTCCGTCGAACAGCTATTCTCGGAAACATAACTCTTTCATATACAATAGATAGTAAGTGTTGAGAAAAAAAAACACACGATTTCGTTGTTGTCTTTTGTATTCAATAATTGTTTTATGTGTATAGAAAAACAAAATACATATCATCATATTGTCAAACCATTAGATAATAATGTTATTTCTCGTATTGGTCGAATAACAAGCAAAACAATAGTTTTTTCTATTGAATTACCAAATGAAAACAATAATTCAATTGAATATTCAAGTTCTATTCAATTATTTTATTCCAACGATCGACGACAATCAATTATTGATCATCCATTTATGATAAAATATCCTCAACCAATTACTGTCGATTTTCTAACCTTATCAACTCGATCAATGCGTGTATTCATAAGTCATTTATGTTTATCTTATATTGAAGTTAAAGCTATTGTTTACAATGATTTAGTTAGTATACTCATTTTTTTCTCTTTTCTTTGGCTTTTCAAATGTTTTGGTTTCATGTTTGTATTTTTAGAAAGCTGTCTCTCGTGGCCAATGTGATATAAATAAAAAAGACACGTCACTTTCTGATATAACCAAGGGCAAATGTTCGATTGTATTTGATAAGCTTCAACCCGAGGAAAACTATACATTATCAGTACGGGCTACATGTCCAATTACAACATTATCATCGTTATCATTTGTTTTTTATGATCGAGCTCGAATTTATCCATTTCAAACATCAAGTGGCTTACCAGATGATTCTCCTTTGGTATTATCGTTCTATAACAATAATAGAACATTGGCATGGGCAGATTCATCAACGAATATGTCTTATCTTGGTCCGGATTATTATTATGAATTATTTACCAAGTAAGTCAATGGTCTCTTTTTTTGCTTCTGTCTTGTTCTTCGTTCGAAAACTTCGCAGAATCATTATCGATTCATACGGTAGAGGAATCTTATGAAAGCTTCTATTTATAGTTAAGAGAACATCTCAAATTAATTTATAATTCATATCCGCCCAGCATGCATCCATCGTTATGCAAGACAGGATATGCTTTTTAGCGAGAGATTATTGACCTATATCGAAAAGTAAGGGGATCCTTCTGGCAATAATTTTATATAACATCAATTTCATGCCATCATATATTATATGTATATAATTGAAAAAACAAAACCTAAAAACGAAAATTTATATATAGAGATGTAAACGATTATTAACGTAATGTAAATGCAGAAACTAATGAAGTGACGTTTGTAATCGAAAAAAAAGTCTTAACGTATTGTCGACGCATTCTTTTTTTTTCTATGATGGCAAAACGTATTAATAACAGTATGTCTCAGTATGCCGAGAAAAAGTCACGGATACCGATTGTCCTTTACAGTATTCTATTAGTTGTGAGAAAACGAGTTGGAGGGTCTTGATATTCTCTATAGGTTTTATTTTTGTTTAGATCAAATGATAATTGGACATTAATCTATCGAGGAAATAATACACAATATCAATTAAAACGAACATTGTTAGAACAAACTAATTTAACTTTTCGACTTTACGTTGGTAATCAATATGGACGACAAGAAACACATTATTCACAATTGGATGTTCATATTGATCGTGAGTTTTATTTAGATAATTAAATTTTTCCTTAACAACTTTTTTTTTTCTGTTCAGCTATTTATCATTCAACTTCAAATAATCAAATAGTGATTATTACGATTTTAATTTCAGTTTTATTTCTTATACTTTTTGGCTTTATATTTTTTGCATGTTACCGTAAGTGAATAGATCTCGGCTCGTTTCAAATTCATCCTATCTGTTTTGGTTTTAGTACGTAGTAAAAAGCTTTATGGAAAATTAAAAAAAAAGTATGGTCAAAATGGCGTTATATCTGATAAAGAATTAGATCATCTAAGATCATTAACTTTTGGTAATACATTAAAAGATAATGTACTTTATACATGGAAGTAAGCGATATTTCTGGAAAAAAAATATATAAAATTTTGAATTAAACATTTTTTTAGTCATACACCAACTAATGTTGATATAAAAAAATTACCTAAAATTGAACGAGCTATGATTAAACTTGATCGTTTAATAGGCAAAGGAGCATTTGGTTTGTTTAATCTCAATTTTTACAAAATTTTCTTAATATAAAAAAATCTTTAATATTTCAGGCGAAGTTTATGCTGGATTAATGACGAATAATCAATCAGTCGCAATTAAAGTAAGAATTCAGTAGTATTCGATTTAAATATGTAGTCATTTTTTGTTATAGACATTACATAGTTCAGCATCTTCAACACAACGTGTTGATTTTCTTAAAGAAGCTATTATAATGAATCAATTTAATCATGAACATATCATACATTTATTGGGTGTTTGCTTTCATAATGATTATCAACCACAATTTCTGGTTATTGAATTAATGGAACAAGGAGATTTACAAAACTATTTGCGACGTTCGAGACCATCGAAAAATAATGATCAATGTCAATTGTCATATGATGATTGTCTCGATATATCAAGACAAATAGCTGACGGTGCTTGTTATCTTGAACAACATTCTTATGTTCATAGGTAAAAAAAATCAACCTTGAGAAGAAAATTTTAGTTTTTGCGTATTTGTTTTTAGAGATTTAGCAGCTCGAAATTGTCTCGTATCAGCGAAAGATATCAATGACGGAAAAGTTCTTGTAAAAATTGGTGATTTTGGTTTAGCTCGAATGTTAAGTCAACAAGATTATTATAGAAAAACAGGTGAAGCTCTTTTGCCGGTACGATGGATGGCACCAGAATCATTACTTGATGCCATATTTACTTCTAATTCGGATATTTGGTATGTGTAGTTTAGCGATAAATCAAAACAGAATAATCTTAAATTCTAGGTCATTTGGTATTGTTCTATGGGAAATTATAACACTAGGTCATGTACCATATTCGCCGATGAATAATCAACAAGTTATTTCATTAATTACAACAACACGCGGAACATTAGAAAAACCTATTCAATGTACACAGGCTTTGTAAGTATGCAAATAAAAAACATTTATCAGACTTATTGTATTGTATAGAGACATGATGAATTCTATTGTATTACTAATGGCGAGCACGTTTTTTCAATATTATCATATTTGAACCATAGTATGAGCAACAAAATAACAACGGATGATACTTTCATCACAACGCTCCTATTCTCATATGTCATGTGTCCTTGATTAGTAAACTGATGGCAACGATTACATCAAAATTTGACAGATAGCAGATTATTTATAGGAAAGAATTGAACTTAATAAATTCAATAGAAGATCTATAGGTCATGATAAACATATGTTTGCGCATGTAGATTTCAAATGTTTTACTCGATATATGTAATTGAATTTTTTTTCGAACAAAATCTTTCGTATAAATCAGATGCAGATTTAAGAAAAAAAATCATACATTGTTTTTTCTTTCCTCTATGAAATTTATGTCGTGCATACACAGGGGCGTAAATAGGGGGATGGGGGCGCGTGGAGCGTAACGCCCCTCTGCTTCCAAAAACGAATAGGAAAAAAGCGGTTTACACACCTGCTTTTGAAAATCTCGTTTTTTTTTGCTCATCAAAACAAAAACAAAGTTTACGCTCCCCCTGCTTCCAAAGTTCATTTTTTTAGGTCATGAAAACAGAAAAATTAGAGTTCCGCCCCCTCCCCCCCTGCTCTGAGACCTGACTTACGCCCCTGTACATACGAAAGAACTCGATTGTCTGATTTGTGACAAAAAAAACTGTTTTGATGACACGCAGCTGCTTCTAGTTCTATATAGCTACAGTGTGTCTAATAATTTGTTTGTTTTCGAATAGATTTGAACTCATGCTATCATGTTGGCAATATATACCTGAAGATCGTATTAATTTTTCGGATCTTCACTCTCATTTGAATGAAATAATAATGGATGAAAATAAGGAACAACCATCAATATGGTTTTCGAATGAAACATCATCAACAACGGTAAAATCTACAAAACATAAACTTTAATTTATTGAAATATAAATTTTATCTTCTTAAGGCTCGTAATGTTCTCGATTGTGTATTAAGTCATATAGAACCGCCAACATCAATATCATTGGAAGGTTCAGATAATGGTGAATGTCGTTCGTCAACATCGGGCTGTTTTTCATCAATGACAGAAAGTATTTCACCATCAAACCAGCATAATCATCACCATCATCATCATCATCATCCAAAAGAAATGATTCCATCTTATCAATTACGTTTAATTGATGATACAACGAGTAACGACTTTGCCGATGACGATGATCACAGTGACATTGTACGTTCTTTCTAATAAATAAACGAATGAATGCGATTTTTTTTCCTTCTTCTCTTTTGTATGTATTATCATGTGCTTGTTTTCTTTTGTTCTTTTCGTCTTTGAAATTTCAGTTGTAACTTAGTTTTTGTTGTTTGGTTTTTCACTTAATATGAATCTCATACGATCATTGAATATGAATTAATTTTGAAAAACATACGATATTAAAGATCATGCGGCATAGATTTTGCCACTAATCGAATTTGACTGATTCATCAATTCAAGCTTTATTACCTTACTAAGTAATGCTTAAAATATCAGCTCTTATGTGTAGCAACGCATCGAATTGAAGACTCGATAGTCAAGAGTTGAGCAGCTCGTTCTTTTCTCATCAAAAAATATTAGTCCTATATATCTAAGTGATATTTATATATATACATATCATTGTTTGCCGTTTTCATTGAACAAAGAAATTATGTCGTTCGTAGACTTATGCTTTTAGCGGTCGGTGATCAAAGAATACATAAGCCGAAAAACAGAAAGGCTCAATCGAAGAAACTGTCGTGTCAGACGGATGATCATATCTCATTTCAGGAATATGATGAGTTGTGTAATCTTGTGACTTATATGAAGATGAAATGAACGGAAGTGCGCCAAGAAGAATACAAAAACAAAATCCACAAGCTTTTATGATTGTATCTGTCTAGTTGCGAACTACTTTTCTAAGGCAATACATTGTTCAAGAACAAAAAGTATCATGTATTTTACGAAAGTTGATCATAGGTATTTATACAAAGCTGAAATTCGTTCTTTGTTATATATGCTCTTAATAGAGTTTAGAACATTATTATAGGGTGTTTGACACTTATTCATTTTCTCAATAGTACTATGATTCTTGTTTACTACGTAACGATTTATATTTGATTAAGAAAGAAAAAAAAAGATTCAATTACATTAGAAAATCGCCTATTAAAAAGAATAATAATCTGGAAATCTTAAATAGACCTCTTTTCTAATGTAATGTGATCAAAACGATTAACGTTTCTATAGTTCTATTTAACATAATCGTATTTGGTTGACTATGGACAAGTTTTTATTTGAGACTGCTCGTACACAAAGTCACTAACAATTACAGTTCTCTTCTTGTATGTTACTCGTTCTTTTTGTCTTTCTTCTCTTTTCCCTGAATATGCTGTTCTCACAGCGCGAACAAGACATACAACAAATACACCAAATGAATACAAGTTATAGTACGAAGTAATAGAGAAGGGAACACAGCTCTCACAGGCAATTTTTTCTTTTATTCTGCAAAGCATTTTCTTCTCTCCAGCAACATCTTTTTTCCTCATACGGACAAAAAAACGCATTAGAACGATGGTAAACCACAAAGAGTAATAACGTGGTGGTGGTGGTGATGATGATGGTGGTACTACTACACGTATATGTGTCAGTCATATTCTTAGATGTTTCGCATTCAATTAATAATACGAATAAAAAAATATCCGCGAGTAACATTTTTCATTTTTTTTCTTCTTTTTGATATTTCATTATAAAGAGTAAAATAATATTTATTCGGCTCTCGTTAAATGTTATGTATCAGTGTCATCTAACATAAAAGAATAAATTCTTTGCCACCGATTTTCATAGGAATTTGAGTGGGTACTCAACGTAGAGTATTATGTAGTACACAATAGCACCTAGCATTTAAATCTATTGTATACTATTTTAGAAGATTCTTTTTCAATAAGAAATCAACTGTAGCTAATAAAAAAATAATATAATGGTGGATATGCTCTACGCAATAACGCTGGTCCCAACAGTACTTCTATCAACACTACGATCTGATGACGATGGATTCGATAAAATGAATTATAAATATACAGTCGCTTTACTTATTCTTTTTTCAACAATAACAGCAACAAAACAGTTTGATGATGATCGTATTGAATGTTGGAGTCGAGCGAATTATATTAAACCATATGTTGATTATACAAATCAAATATGCTATATTTCATCAACTTATTATATTGATAGAAACAAAACAATACCAACAAATATTCAAGATCGGTAAGACATTTTGAAATGACAGGACAGATGTTGATAACACTATTAATTGTATCCGAGATATGCCTCATCGAGAGAATACAATAAGGTCAATCAATGTTAAAGTATTAAGTTCACTCGTCTTGATTTTACATAATAAAATAAAACTTTCATTGTACATGCTGACATGAGCTCTGGGTCATCGGAAGAAAAAATTTTTTTTCGGTAGATTTCTATTGAGTTGTGAATAAGAAATAGTAATGTTCGCAAAAGGAGTGAGTTCTCACATCAATCTTTGAGTAGCCTATTTATTCGATGAAAAAGTCTTGAATACATTTAATCATATGTAAATATACATTCGCAATTAAAGCAATACAAAAACATTAGCTGCAAACCGACTTCTAAATAGCTGTTCGGACTAAAGAAAGACAGAAGTGTTTTCGTAATTCCCAGGGAATGATTATAAAAAAAGAAAACAGAATTTCCTACCAATAAATATAATATAAAGATCGGTGCAA
This sequence comes from Rotaria magnacalcarata, assembly GCA_900239745.1. Classification (NCBI taxonomy): domain Eukaryota; kingdom Metazoa; phylum Rotifera; class Eurotatoria; order Philodinida; family Philodinidae; genus Rotaria; species Rotaria magnacalcarata. The sequence goes on along the minus strand of OENM01000296.1, from coordinate 47,414 downwards.
TTGTTCAGGTTCTATCCAAGACGTAAATTTAACGAATAAGTTGTTGATTATTGTTCCTTGAGACCAACAAGAAATTATATTTTAGAATGTTATAGACTCTAAGTTTTCGAGACCACTTTCATATGAAGAATGCCTAACAAGAATGATTCTTTCAAATCAATTATTGAGCAAGCCGGTTATATCTTCGTAGATGCAAGAAACGTCTGTATCTCTTAATATATTGAGATTAATATTATAAATAGTGAGAAAATAAGCCTTGAGACATGCTAATGACCCAAAACCTGATAATTCATAAGATTCTGGACTAGGCGTTTCAGAAAATCCCTAGAGACACGATCAACAAATTTTACGTTTGCTTTAATTTAATACTCAGATCGAGCACGAAGAACGTTCACCAATATTAATTTTTTCATGCATTAGGTAGACATTTCATTATCATACAATCCAACGTCAACGGTGACAAACATATGTTTTCGTAGCTAGTTTTCGTTTTTACAAGTTATATAAAAAACTTGACTTCTCACTGCATTTTGGGTATGATTTTAGTAGTAAACATAATTTTGTCTACAAATAAACTTATTTCAGAGTTTCTCGTGACATTAATAGACTGCAAAAATAGCATTCTGCAATGCAATTAAGTATTTTTTAACTGAAAAATTGAAATCAGAATGAAATTTCGTATGTCATACAAATTAGGGGTGTACATCTCACGCTCATTTTCGTGAGCGGTCATTAGTGACAACCAGCTATGGGGGTTGAATGAGTACGAGAGATTTTGAGGTTCGTAGCTCTAGTTATAAAGAAGTAAAATTAGCTACAGCTTTGGTTATTGACAACTGAAAACCGTCATGCTCACGACCGCTCATTCGCGCGCGTTTCAAAATGAGCGTGAGCTGTACACTCCTAATACAAATTGAAATAATAGAATTCGAAAAAAAGACTTCTGTCAATGAATATGAAGGCTGCATGAATGACAAAATGAAGGCCGTTTTTTCATAGATAAAGTTACAATCACTGCAATAAAGGTTTTATCCTAATTACGAAACATGAACACTTTTTCAAAATATCGCAGCCAGGAATTGACCTTATCCATGTTTATCCGATATTCGATAACTACGAAAATGCCAGACGTATGGTTAGTTCTATGTTAGATTATAGTTGAACCGAGGATGCATTCAATTGATTGCTACGATAATAACGCCATACGTAATATTCGTATTATTGAAATGGAAAGTTGATATAGTCCTTGTTAAATAATCTGAATAGACTATTTATAAAAATGAACTATTTTTATCTGTTTCATTATTTTGAATCACCTTGACAACTATTGAATATGCTAATTCAACTTCTTTTTTTTATCAAAAGATAATGAATTGAATATAGACATAGACATTATCGTGATGTTATCAGATTCACAAATGACAAAGGAATGTATCTATCATAAATATGATAAACATATTATGGGAATAACCTTTCGTTTTAATTAGTTATTTATTGTTAATTATTCTCGCCCTTCCATTTGATCTGTTAGTTTCCGTTTTATTTTCAGAAATGCTTCAGCAACGATGTTGCTGTTGTCCTACTCTTTGATTAAGTATTCCAACATCTATCTATAAGCATCGGCATACATATATTTTGCTTCTAGACTTAAACTATAGATATGAAAGCGGGACATATGAAGAAGACAAACAATCTGATGAAGGTAAAATCGTTGCCGAAACATTACTGACAATAAAACTAAACGATCAAAGACAAGAAATTAAACATAACTAATAAACGGTTTACACGATTTACCACCCGAGGATTTACTTTCCATTGATTGCTTTTCGATTTTAATTGTTTTTTTTCTCGAAAAAAGATAACTTTTCCTCGTGAGGATTTACTGTCCGTTGATTATATCGACGAGAGAGAAAATAATAAATCAATACTAATTGTGATAGCCAATATATTATCAGAAAAAAAAGAATTTCAATAAATATACCAACAAATAAGCAAAAAATCAATAGATATACCAACAACAAAAAACAAAGATAAATCGATGTTTAACGTTTTGGTGGCTTTTGCAAATATCTAAGTCCAACAGCTTTCAAGAATGATGGAATATCAAGAAGACCTTCATCATAACGCTGCCATAATTTTATTAAATATTCATCTGTTATGACTTTATTTTTACGAAGTTTTAGGAGTTGGAGCCCCCCTATCATCTCGTAATCTAGCGATCGATGCTAATGATTGTTCTTTTCGAAAACTTTTTCTAATTTGTTCATCGGAAACGTTCATTGGCGAAATATTACTCATTTGTTCATTTCTCATCTTCGAAACAATCAACGGACAGTAAATCATCGGATGGTAAATCGTGCACACGCTAATAAACACACATAATGACATTGTTTGTAATTGAAAATAAAATATTAGACATCGAACACAGGGAACAACATTCTACCAGTTGTTCATATTAATTTTATAAACTATTTCGCGTAAAGAAAAAGAATTTCTTGATAAAAAATTTCTCACATTATTGTTTTTATATTTCTCATATGAACGTACTTTTCGTGAGTGATAAAATGAAAATGATAAAAAGCTAAACTTCAGTTGCGCAATCGAAATTTTTAACTTTTAGGTCTTTCATAAAAGTAGGCGATGCACAGAGAACGTATTTTTAAAAGCATCTTAGAATTCCTTCAGAATCGTAATGGATCATATTCTTCGGCATAAACTCAGAAACTTCTTTGCTAATGCCCAGGTCGAAAAACCTGACATAAGATCTTTTGACATACCGACAAGATCTTGCAATATGAACGAAATCATACGGAATCATACGAAAATCGTGCAAAAAATCGTAGTCTCTGAGATCTGAGATCAAGTCGCATTATCAGATTCTTGGAGGATCTTACAGATTAATAAGATCTTTCAAGAATCTGATTATACGACTTGATATAAGATCTCAGAGACTACGATTTTTTGTATGATTTTCGTATGATCTTACAAGATCATACAAGATCAGATTCAGATTCTTATCAGATCTTAGTATCTGATTGTTTGTCCTGGGTGGAATATCACGGATTCCCATCTCATACATCAAATCAGTCTTGCTGCCAAATAGATTGAAAATCTCTAAGTACATATATTGCATCAAATCTGACGTGCAAGATTACGCCTTGAATAAGAAAAATGTTTTTGAAATTCAAAAAGAAATCCCCAAAAAGATATAAAATAAGTTGTTGATAATTCATGCAATCGGGCATTAACAACCGAAAGAAGCAGTGCATATATAATTCATCTAACTATCGGAAGACACACGATGAATTAGAATGACTTGCAGGGGGATCGCTTTTATCGAGGCATTATAATAGACAAGTGACATAGTCGATACGGTATTCTACAAGAATGAATCGCGAAGAAGCGAGTTACCAGCTAAAACAGCAATGAATTATATATACATCTGTCTTCTATAGTCAAGAAGATGACAGGTTTCCGCATATAGATATGTACATTCTAGCAATCTAACGAAGAACCAACTGACTGTCTGTTTATTTAGAAAAGCTATGATTATTTATTTTACTTTAGCCCTAAATGATTTTTCTTTTGAGTTAGTAATAGATTTTTTGTGAATATGGTTAGGTTTCATTACTTATATATTCGCTTCATATAAACCAATGATCGAAAAAAATCTTTGCTTATGTTTCTACATGTTTAAGAAACGCTTAGAAATTTCAAGATTCGAAGTCACAATCACTTTTCAGAAGTTTCTCATTTACAAACATTGACAAGGCAAATTTTAAGAATACGTAGATGTAACTTGAATGAATTTCAACTCACTAGAAACGACTGAAACCAGCGATAAACAAGATGATAACTATAAAAAAAAATATAAACAAGATAATATTTTTCAATAAACGATTAGAGTAATTGATTAGTTAATTAAACAGCATTTGTGTCTACTGTGAATATTTTGGTAACTGAGATAATGTTAGCAAAAGCAGTCACTCGATTTCGCTGACATTACAATTCAGAAAGTAAATTCGTGTACGCTGAATGGCTGTTTTCAAATGTTTGACTTTTACATTACTTTCTTACGAATAATAGCGTCATAAACTCTATAGAAAAAAAACGGTAACATAGAGTGTGTAATGGAAGAGATTAGCGATCAATTTTTTCTTGGTCTAAACTTGAACTTAATGTTTCTGTTTATTATTGATTCAAAATATCTTAATCTACAGTTTTACATCAATTGGAAAATAATATTTTTAACTTTCTCTCGAGTACTTTGAAAAGCTGACAAGTGAATAAACACTTTATAAAATGACGTTGCAATCATCGTTATTTGTTTCCTTCTTTAACTCCGTTTTCTATCGCTTTAGTTCTCCTGTGAATTACTACATTCAACGCATACTAAATAGATACAAAAAATGAGTGTCTAAAGAACATT
>OENM01000296.1:23982-42546 GCA_900239745.1 Rotaria magnacalcarata | reverse complement strand
GTCTACCAGAGTCTACTACGGTCCTAAAAATATTTGAACTATGATGTGTGTGTTCTCGCTATGTACACCTTTCGGGACACCCACACTATCGTGTATGATGCATGTGTGTGTGCTGCCACTCTTAACCTCCTTCCTCACATCCATACCCTAATAAACCCTGATAGACTCTGACACCGACATTAATAGAAAATATTTGATAGAGAATTAGTATATAATTCAGTTATTTTGAATTACTTTGTAATTCATTTGCGTCATCGAGTGCATTCAACGAAAATTTATTTTTTCTCTCTATCTCTAATATTTTTCTAACTAGCCCTATAATCAACAATCAAATCTCTATAATAAAAAAAGAAAGAATAGGGACTCTTTTCTATGAATCAATAGACACAAGCGATCAAATTTAACTGCGAACAATGAATATTCAGTATCAATGTTATATTGATATTGACTAATATTTAATTTGATACCCATAGGAAATAAAAAAATCCTCAAATCTCATTAAGACTACATTGATGGTGAAAATCGTTGCTATTTAATTTGTAAACTTAAATATTCTAACGAGCATGCGTCTAGTTGTCACCAGATGAACACACACAAAAAAAACATTTTTAGACGCGTTTATCTATAGAATATTATATGTTCTTGCTGTTGCTTAAGTATTTAATAAAACTTGTCCTTGAAATGTTTGCTAGCAGGCTTCATTTTCTCTTTATCTTTCCTATGACACTTTTCCCATGTCCCAATTAATCAATTCTTTGCGATGTGACGTACATATGCTAATATATATATATATATTGTCGATGGATAAAATTCATCAATTTAAGAGTAACAGAGCATAAAACAAGTCACATATGATGCATTTTCTTACATGTTTCATTACTGGTTCACTTCTGAATATTATCTTCGTCGTATTATCATCATAAGGAAAGTTTTGAGATTATAAAAACAAAATGGAGCATCTTATATACATCTCTTCATTTTTTTTGACATTTGTCGTTCACCATCGGCCATCGGACGATGACATTTTTGATCGCATCAATAGGAAATATACTGTTTATGGATTATTTATACTCTCTGTTATATCAGGCTCACTTTTATCAGTTGATGATATGTCATCGTTAATATCATGTTGGAATCGAGCTAATTTTCGTGATGCTTATGTTAATTATACGAACTATTTTTGTTTTGTCATGAGCACATACAGGCTAGACCGGAATGAAACAATACCAAGTTCAATTCACGACAGGTTATTTGACGCTCTTTTTTTCCTCTTCCGAAAAAATAGATATGAATAAATTTGATGAAATTAAAAGAAAATAATATGATTATGCGGTGGTTATGTTTATGCTTTTATAGGAAAAGTCGTGTATTGAACTATTATCAATGGACGCCATTTATTATTTTATTAATGGCATTATTCTTTTATTTGCCACGTTTATTTTGGCGTTCATTAAGTGTTCGCTCAGGTATTGATCTTCTTGATTTGGCTGAAGCAGCTGGTGAAACAAAAACAGTGAATGACTTTGATGATCGTGATCAATTAATAAAATATATTGTGGATACTATTGATATGTATGTTGATGATGCACGTCGACAAACCAATGCAGAAAATCGACGAACATCATTATTCAGAAAGATTTTCCAATTAACTTGTTGTATGACCGGAAAATTTTTAGGCAATTATTTTATTACACTTTACATATTTATTAAGTAAGTTGAAAAGTTTCCGCCGAGGTTTTTCCTCTGGAAAGAAAAATTACTGTTTTTTCTTCTTGTATTTAACAGGATATACTATATAGTTAATGTTTTGTTACAAATATGGTTACTAAGTCTTTTTCTTGGTACAAATTTTTTTAAATTTGGTTTTGAAAACGTTAAATTATTTCGATATGGTCTTAATCAACCAGAATCAAAATATTTTCCTAGAGAAACATTCTGTGATTTTCATGTACGTGAACCATTACGCGGTGGGGAACCATTACAAAGAATTACCGTTCAATGCGTTTTAACTGTGAATCTATTTAATCAGGTATTAAACAAAAATTCCACACATAGATTTTCTTTTTATTATTGAATAATTATTAAATCAACTGCTTAATACAATCGTTAATCAATTTTCAATGAGAAAAAAGCACTTTAGAATGATGACTTTGAATCAAGACGATTCTTCTTCTCCAATTTTTCTTGTGTTTAATGACTTCTGTTTTCAACAAAATTCAAAGACAAATCATCGGCCCGATCCCAAATCCGATTGACTCTATCAAAAATCTTCTAAACAATATTGTCTCTAACTCAACCCCTGTATCCAGATAATATTCACAAAACTGAAGTATGATAAACATCTTTGTTTGGGAGCTTACTGAGATTTTATATTGAAGGGATGACTAGAATGTGACGATGTGCCGCATGCACTACATTGTTTTCTCTGTCGATCAATGTAGAAAGAAAAATTACAAATCTTTGAAATTGTGTATAAAATTCAAGCCATAGGAGTGATAAAGAAATTCTCCTAGTTTTTTCCCAATTGCTTCTCTGTGGACTTATTCTAGAAATGATCTTGCTTAAAAATTTCAAGAAGAAATCATTTTCCTCATCCTCTCAAATTATTTATTGTTCAAAGTAATTGTTGAAACAAAATAAGCAAACGCTTCAAACACTGCATAATCCTCTAAATTAAAGCTTATCATGTCCCATCCCTTGTATGAGTTAATATAGAACAATATTGTAAAATTCATATATAGAGAGATCTTAATTATTATAATTTTATTCTAGCAAATATTCACATTATTATGGATTTGGTATATCTTTATCCTGATGTGTAACATATATGCGTTTATGTTATGGTGTGTACGTATTAGCTCGTCTACTCAACAATATAATTTTATACATTCTCGTCTTGCACGTGCATCTCGACCAGAAATTCCACGTTTTCGTTTTGACTTTAAACACGCTACGCGTGATGTTGGCAATCATGTACAGACCACACTTGTTGATTCTTTTTTAAATTACTATTTAGAATCAGATGGATATTTTTTCATACGTATATTATCTGCAAATGCATCAGATTTTATCGTACAAGAAATAATAGAACAGTTATGGACCGTCTATGTGATTAAATATGGCGAAGAGCATGCTAAAGAGGCAGAAGATACTTATTTTCAATTTCGAAAAGATCCAAATGTTTTGACTACTATTCATCAAAATCCATTGCATTCATTGTCAACTTCTGATGCGAATCATGGGAAAATGCATTCAAAACATAACTTTGCAAAAGACTATTCAAATATTGGTATTGGATTATTAGAAGCAAGTAGTATCGTAGAACCAATAAACCGTGAACAAAACGAACAAGTCTAGTAATGATGTTTTTGTTTTGAATTATTTTCGGATAAATAATTATGCAAAATAAAAATAAATTCCTTTTTAAAAATAAATGTGTTAGAAGATAATCAATTATGATTATTCGATTAAAAACTATAACTTCGAAGGAAAGAAAAAAAGATTTCTTTTCGTTTTGTATAAAGAGCTTAACATTGATCAAAGTTCATTGCTGACTATACAAGTGCAACAAATATTAACTAATGATTAGAAAAACCTGAACAAAGATCGATTGCAAATAGAATTTTTTATCATGAAATGAATGAACAGATTTTTTCATTTTATAGGTCATGAAAAATTGAAATGTTTGTTTCAAATGCGCATCAAGAGCAGAAGGTCAAAACTCAAAGAAAAAAAATATATATAGAGGTCATATAGGGCAACCTACAATTTGAAATGCGCACTTTGTATTTGTTTCGTTCTGCTTTTCGAGACCTTGAGCAATCATCAACATTTCGAGTGCTCGACAAGAATAATTTGAATANATAGGAACCTGGAAATATCCTATGAATTCCAACGAAAAACCGTTGGATGTCATCGGAAGTTCATAGGATTCCGACACTGAGGATCCGACATCGATTCCTCGACTCGGAATCCAACGATAATTCTGTAAGATCTGACAGGATCCGATAAAATCGTATTGGATTCCAGTCGGATCGGATGGGTTCCGATAGGTGCCTACTGTCGGATTACTCGACCTGGGACGTTCAAAATATGTATTTTAGCGTCATTTCCTAGAATATTTGACACTAACTCATGAAAACTACCAATTGCAATTGAAATTCCCCGTGTTATTGACAAAAATTCAGTTATTACGTATGTGCTCATTTTGAATTCGTCTCCATTTGAGTTTAATAATAGAAGAAAACAAATATAACATGCTAGACATGTTTTATCACCAATGCTTAATTCTTACTCTCAAACAATATAATACAGGGCACAAGTATAATCGTCAAAATACTATCAGCTTATGAATTGCAAAAGATAATTTTCATAAAAGAACAATAATCTATATTTATCATAAATATTAAGGGATACTTAATCGTGAGAAACGCTTTTCAAATTTCGGAGTCCTCATGTATTCGAGATACATTCAAAAGAAAAGAATATAATTATTTATTTTCGTTCAAATATTTTGTCACATACAAGTTATCATTTTCTCGCCGGACATATTTTTAATTGTTTACAGTGAACGCTTGTCTCTAGGAACTCTGCATAATTAAAACAGATGTGAGTAAACGTTCTAATTCTCATTTAAGAAAAACAAGAGCAACAAACCTATTTTATGGGTATGCTATTTTGTAACAGATGACTATATAGATATATATTGTGAAAAATAAGACTAAATAACTGTATACAATAGTCAAACGTTATTTTTTCATATTTTCAAATGGTGATTTAGTTTATAATAATGGATCTACGGAAATATAATTTTTTTTCTCATTATTGAAAATTTCGCTATACAGTTAATTTATGGCCTCTTGGATTAGGAAATATTTTCCTGGGTAGAATTTGTAGGATTCGAAATTTTTGCATAGGAAACGACTACACGCGAGCTTCGGGCTGATCTGTTGGCTACCGTTGTGGGTGTATCGTCAAATAAAAACAGAAATATGTTGCATCTTCATGCCAATGTACATGACACTTGTAATTAAAATTCTAATGAAATATGTTTTGATAAACTTGAGAAATGTATTTAATAAATAAAGATGTCGCTGCTGTGCCAATTCATGAGTGTGGTGGTTTGGTGATTCATCTTATCTCTCTGATATTTTGTTTTGTTTTGCCTATCTGCCCCATGATTCGTTTCTCACTTGTTTCGTTTGTTTTGTTTATCTACCTGTGCTTTTAATATCTACCTTATATCGGTTAAGTGCATCACGTAAATAGTCTGTTTTCATATAAGATACTTACTTATACCTGTATACATGGATTTATATTGATTATTTTGTAATTTAAGATGTTTATTTCTATGGCCCAATCATTATTTCTTCAAATGTCATGAATGGTATTTTTCAATGTGGTGTAAAGTTGCTTGTGTATGTTAGACTTTTGTTCTGTTACATTTATATTTTTTTAAAACTCTTTACTTAAACGATTACTTGTAGATGAATGACCGAGACGATTTCGCCGAATTAATCGGTATGACCGAGTGATTGTTTATTTACAGTTTTTCAAACGTGATCATTCCTTTCTAGGCAGTGCTCGCACTGTAATTAAATGTCCATCATTTTATTTTAATGGTCGTATTCGATATGGAACTAAAGGTGAAAAGGTGGAAGAACGACTTCTGGTAAAAAAAAAAAAATCATAACAAGCGTTTATTTATTTACTTGCTTTGTTTTTTCTTCTTAGTGTATGGATGCCGTTCGAGTATATATATGTTCGGTTAAAATTCCTGTTAAAGTATAAATTAATTTTTGCTATTAATTAAAAATAAATTATGATTCTTTTTAGATCGAATCACAATTTAATATTCTTTCAATTAAATTAATTGAACGTGTAACTGATTCTCATGTAAATTATCAGTTTTGTTTGAGTAGTTGAAAATGAATTTTTTATCTATTTTAAATTATAGATTTTGATAGAAACTGATGAGAAACAAGCCCATACATTATATGGTCTTCATGATAAATCATCGTTGCAACCGTTTCTAATTGTACTTGTACGAAGTTTACATGCTGTTTTTCCTCATAGATTACAAGCAATGTAAGTATTTCTAATTCAATTTAATCTGAAAAAATGAATCTTTTTTCTGACTTTTAATTTAGTGTGGAAATTCGACCTGAGAATGAATATGATAAATTATTACGTTTATCAAATGAATTTTATCAAGATCCCAACATAATGTCAAGTGAATCACGTCCATGTGGAGGATTTTCTCAACGTTATGAGTGTGCTTGCGATTTTTACCAAATACCCTGCAATAGAGCAGTACAAACTGTAAGTTAAAAACAACACCTGACAGACAAATTCAATAACGAACTATTCACAATATCAATTAAAACGATCGATTTGTGTTTTGGTAGAATAAGTTCGAACATGACGGAAAACACTTGAAATTGAAATTAGTTTTTATAGTGGAAATATACCATGAATGTGACAAATAATGTAGAGTGTGTTATCATAATTATAAATTTGTGATAAAACAAAGTAGATGAACTTTACAAATCTATAAAAATGGCTCCGGGGAAATTATTGAAGATATCACAAGTTTTTTAGTCAGAGGAGAGACGCTCTCTAATTCATTGGATACCTCTTTTTGTTTTCATTTATGACTATTAGCAATATTACGACTGGAACAAAATACAAGAGTGTTTTGAAAAATACAACAAGATATTGCCATCCTTACGAAAATTGAATCAAAACTTTGAAGAAACAATTGTTAATGATTATAGATTCGCCTGACTTTGCCTTCATCCCTATTCTAAGTAAAAAAAAAACATTCATGATCACAATATATCGTTTATGTCAAACGATAGTAGTGAATATTCAGATTTCAAAATCGAAAAAATAGGATAAACTGTAATATCTTTACAGAAATGGATGATGCATCTATTTTTCAATCAAGAGAATTTCATCATTTAGACTTCGTGAGTGCTGTTTATGATTGAAAACATCGATGATTAATCATGGAAGAGTTTAACGTCAGGCTAATTCTTTTGTACACGCGAAATTCTTTCTTAACTCCTCACTATACCACAATTGAGAAATCTTAGTCTTAAAAACGCTCGACTCGGTACTTCAAAAGCTTTGTTTTATCCATTAAGCAAATTATAATGAATCGACAATAAGTATATACTTGAGTTTTTATATTGAAGAGCTATACCCTAATGACATTATTGTATCTGCGAGATGTTCATGCAAACTGATAAGCAGGTAATCAGCTTCTTTCTTGATATAATGCAATTCTACTATATTCGCCAAGTTTTGGATTTACTGTTTTTTTTTTAATACAAACATTTTCTTTACACTTTGCCTAAATCTCACGTTGTGTAACACTAATCGACTTGTTTGCCTAAAATGTCACATTTTTAATCCTATTCTAAACAGACTAACCATTGATATTGATACATGTACGAGTGAAACCAAACAAATTGTTTACAAATACGAGTTTCTATCGTAATGCTATGTTTTTAATATACACCTATGCTCTAAAGATTCAATGGATCGGGTTTTTCTATAATGAATTAAATTTGTTTTTTATTTAGCTCGTTGATACTGTATTTGCTCATCGAACATCACGTGAATTTACATTTCGAGAATTTGAATCACTGACACAAAAAGATTGGTTGCCTATCATTGGTGCTTTACGTCACAATGAATGGTTTACAAAAATAACAATCGAAAATATTAAATTAGTTCGTGATCCAAGAAAAAATGATGTTCTTGTTTTTAATTTTGTTGTAAATATTATTTTTAGACATCAGAAAATATCGATGAACTTTGCACTTTTGTTCGTCTATGTAAAGCAATACAAGATTTACGTCTAATCAATTGCGGCCTTAGACAGTAGGAATTCGATTTGATTCATAAATCAAAAATATATATATTGGTTTCTAAATTCTAGTGATTTCTGTACACGTTTTACACATTCATTACCTGTCTGTCATATTGAAAAACTTGATTTATCAAACAATGCACTCGAAGATAAAGGTTTAATCGCATTAAGCTCATCATTACAACAACGTAAATTACCTCTTATATCAATTAATTTGCAATCATGTTCATTAACACATAAAAGCTTACTTGTATTTAATACAGCAATAATTAACAATAATAATTTATTAAAAAATCTTCAAATACTTAATTTATCAGGAAACCGTATTAAAGAAGAAAATGTATGTTTAGCCTAGAGATGAGTGTGGAACCTAGATTGTTTTCTTTTCGTTATCGGTCATAGCCGTAGGAAATTCGACCTAGTTCTATTGTTGCTTCCTACAGTTTTGGTCCCACACATCTCGATTCAGTGCATAATATGATTAACAACTGATTTCATTGTTTTTTATTTTTAGTGTATAACAATTTTATTTCAAAATAATGATAATGTCCTGGAAGAATTGCATTTAAGTGATATTGAATTTAGTTTAGAATCGGTAATGAAATATTTGTTTTGTTTTCTACAATCTGCTTTTGTTTTGATTAGTTTTTTAATTCAATGTCATCAGTTTCATGTAAACTTCGTCGTTTATTTATATCATCTATCAAATCATTTATTCCACCATCGGCTATCGGTGGTGTAAAGTCATTTTTTACGAAAACTGAAACATTAGAAATTGTACAATTATCCAATGCAAATTTATCTAATGAATTTCTCAAGTAGAAAAATTGATTCATGTTTTATACTTAAATGCTCACACTTTCGTCGTTTTTTTACTTACAGAGAATTATGCGATGGACTTCATTCAAATGTTCATTTAAATAACCTTGATTTACGTGTTTCTGGCAATCAACTTGAATCATTTATTCATGAAAATGCAGCTAAATTAGCGACTATACCAAGTCTAACAGCATTGGATCTTACTGCGTGTGGTAAGAAGAGATTTTCTTCTCTATGACTGCAGAGTTCTTCACGGTTGCAAAATAGCAACAGCGGGTTTACTTTTTGGTATATATCATGCGTATAGGTTACGTTTGTTTCGGCTTATAGTTACATCCTACTTCGTAACAGTCGGTAGCGTTCGCTTCTCTTCAACGAATCGATAGGATGAGGTCTCATACAGTACTTTCGCTTAGTATCAGAGCCATTTTTGATAATTGCTTGAAAATATTATAACATAGGAATATAATGTGAACCGATAATCGATTTTTTTTTCGTTTAAACAAACATGCAGAAATATATAAAATGTAGTAGCGGGAGATTCTCAAAAGTTATACTTCTAAACTTTGCAATTGACTAATGCAATCGTATAAGATTACTTCTCTCACATCTGAAATGTTATGCTATTTTTGCTGTAAAATTAACTCCTGATGATATTCTGAGAAACTCAATTAAAGGTTGACCATAATTGATTTATGCGATATCATCCTATATGCAGACCTCATAGAAAATGACGAATAAGATACAACAGTCTTAGCTGCTTTTTTGTAACTTCTATCGAATCATTCTGAAGTAAAACATTCACTAATTATAATCTTTTTTTTTCAAATTTAGATTTGGATAATGAAATTCCAACTCTCTTAGGAGAATTAAAGAAAAATCGAAAAATCAAGTTACTGCATATAGGCAAAAATTTTAATAATATAAAACAAAAGTAAAAATTTCGTAACACAAGTTTTTATTATTCTATTGTTTTCAATTTATAGAAATATGCAACGAACAATAAGCGCACTGAAAGATCTTGTTATAGATAGTGTACGAATAAATGAGGAAATAATTTCTTTATTTCATATTGATTCTGTTTAGAATTTGGAATATTTATCAATAGCTGATTCAAAATTAAAAGAAAATACAATTGATTTTCTTTTAGCATTGACTTATAATGCATCTTTAAAAATGCTTGATATTCGGTAAGAACTGAAAATTTTTCATTTGATCTTTTATTAGAATATTTTTCTTTTATAATAGAGGAAACCTAATGGGTGATACAGGTGCTCGTGTCATTACTCATATAATACAAATAAATCGCCATTTGCATACATTATTTTTTGATCGAAATCTTCTCTCCTTCAATAGTTTTGAAGATATTGTTAATGCAATGGAAGAGTACGTAGAATTAATCAAAGCTTTTATTTATATTTCGATTCGATTTTAATATTCTGAAAATGAAATAAGATTATCCTAATTCATGAAGAAAGTCTTGATATTGCATAGCATTTCATCTGCAAAACGACCAACATAATATGAAGATTAACGTTTGTAAAATAAAACTCCCTTCTCTAAGATCAATGTCATATGAGAAGGTGGCCGCATTCAAATTTCAAGGTTTCATATAACGGGTGTCCTTATTTTTCAACTGATCATATTACAAATCGACTTCCCGAATCTTTTAATATCTCTACGTATATGAATAATAGAAGATTTCGAAGAAAACAATCGATCATCTCACATCTAGATTAATCTAATAAGATTTATCGCTTTAATTTATAGAACTGACAGAACTTAATATTTGCCTAATTCATCTCACTCAGCCATGATTTGTTTTTGAAGTATTTTACACATCAGTTCGAAGAAATATTTTCGTTCCTTAAAACACATCATTTTATAAGCAGCGGGGACATTTCATACATACAGTAGTGCTCAGTAATAAGTAGATAATTTTGTTTGATAACATCGTTGGAAAGGTTCTGTTTATTGACACAAGCCTTTCACCTGTATAGAACTAATACTTGACTGTTTATTTTTTGGTAAGATATCGATCTACTGCGAGCATCCAAATATTCCGGTTGACAATTCTCCGTCCTGATTTTTGAAATTCCGAAAAGACGATTTGAATTTTTAGAGAGATTCAATTGTCGTCAGTATTCGAACTCTTAAAAGCCGTGACTTTTCAATCTAGACTTCATCCGTTAATTCTCGAGTATAATTTTTCTTAATATTTTAAATCAAATTT
Source organism: Rotaria magnacalcarata (assembly GCA_900239745.1). NCBI lineage: Eukaryota > Metazoa > Rotifera > Eurotatoria > Philodinida > Philodinidae > Rotaria > Rotaria magnacalcarata. Next base: position 31,615 of record OENM01000296.1, on the reverse strand, counting down.
TTAGAAATTATACAATTCAATATTTACCTATACCAATAACTGATATAATTCTAATGAGAATAACTGAAAAAGATCGAATGGAAAAAATTCAGATATTAATGAATAAAGTAAGAAAAAGAAAATTTTGCCTTTTTCTATGACTGCTTTTTTGCAATGAATAGCTTGATTCAATATGTACGAGAAATCAACAGCAGAGAGAAAATTTAAATTCGAATGATTCTTCGCTTTTAACAACAGCAGCAAATCTATCTCGAGAAATAAATCTATCGTGGGAAAATCAACAGCAATTAGTTGGTGATCAAGCATCGCTCGATTATATTTCATCATGTTCAAATAGAATACTTCAAAACAGTAATAACGATAACAACACTAATAATGATTTAAATTCAATTTTGACGCGAACAACTCATATCAACAAAGTAAATATTATTTTATGTTCGAATTGTTTCATTGAGTAAATATTTTCTATAGATTTCATCTCAATTGTATGAATCATATATTGAAGAAGAAGAACATTTAAAGAACGAGTGGGATCACATATGTAAAACATTTCAAGAGAAAGTCGCTGAAAAAAATGAACGTCTATCAAGAAAATATTATCAATTATTTAAAGAACAGACATCAATTAATTATGATGATGTAAAAGCTTTTAATGAAAATTAAATATTTATTTTTTACGTCTTTTAAATTAATTTAGAAATTTCAAGAACAAATTCGAGCGTTTTTTTCCAATGCAAATGATAATATCGAACAATTATTGCGTAAAGATATAACAAATAGATTATTAACATATTCACGTCAATGTTATATCAATGTGGCTACATGTTTACAAAAACGAGCGTATGATACAATAAATGATGTCGCAGTAGAAATGCATAAACAAATGGTAAGATAACGAAAAATAAATAAAATATCATTTATTTGAGTTATGCCAAGTTTTCAATGAGTATAGATAGTGAAATTTATGTGGGAGAAAGTAATGCGTAATACAGGCTTAAAGATTATATTCGTCTTCACACATGCGATCTCAAAGAGATTTTGAATTGAAAAGGTGTCGAACTTCGAACTCCTCTCACAGAAATAGCTACAGCGATTAAAACATATTGTGATCTAGTCAGATTAGGTAGAGATTCATAAATCGACCGATATTTTCGTTCACTTGTGCGATATCTGTCGCTTCGCTTTTAATCCTACAGGTATCTTTGCATATAGTTTTATTGTTAGATCCATAACGAGGGGACCTATCGTTGATTTACACTACGAACGATTTATAATTAATAGTTTCCATCCGTTCTAAGATAGTAGTATTGAAATCTTTTGCACAAAACATGAATAGAAACAGTTTAGAAATTAACAATTAATATTACATATCATAATTTAGGAAACTACTATGCTTCATACAAATGTTCCTCAACAAGGATCATTACTAATCAATGGACAAAATTCTGTATCGTCATCTAGTATGTTATTTTTTTAATTTTCTCAACATAATTTTCTCATGAACATTTTTAGCTCTTGATCGTAATATGGGTCGTAATAGCAATACTAGCAATCGTCTAACACCTAAACATAATCCAACATTCGTAGAAACAAATGATGAAACGTTGAATCATCGAACATTGAAAAAAACTGATTCCAATGAATGTATTATAGGTAATGAAACATGTTTTCTATTGAGAATTTTAACTTAAATTTATATTTATTGAAGATTCTTCACCGCAACAAATTCATTCAGCAGCTCGTACATCAAACGATAAAGAGCATCGTTTATCGACAACTATACAAAACAAAGGACCGGCACCGATTTCACCAAAACCAACTACTCCTGCTTGGCGTAAATCTTTATTAGTTATTTCAAACGAACAAGAATCAAATTCAATTATTCCTGATCCTATTTATGGAAACGTACAAACATCACCAAATACTATCAATAGAGAATTATCGTTTGAAAATGAAGGTGATCTGATCGAGCATGATCTACTTGATCTAGTCGAACAAGAAAAACAAAAAGAAGAACAACGAAATACACCGCCTGCATTACCAATTAAAACACGAACTGGAAGTTTAACCGCAACTAAAGATAATAATAATCTCGATTTCGATATTGAACCAACAACGAAATTAACTCATCCAGGTAAAAATAGACAAAAACAGATCTACTTCTCATGTCATCAACATAAAAATTTCGATTTCGATGACATAGATTATTCTTTATAGTAAATGAAAACTTATTATCGTATAGGAAAAGAACGTCCACGTCGTGCAAATGTGAAACGACCGATAAAACGTCTAGCGAACGTTACTGCAAATGATAGTTCATCTGATGGTGGTCTTTTGACAGACGAAAATGAAGATAACAGCATTGAAGATATAGTTTCCAAACCAATTATTGAAGTTCAAGGGAATTTTCTATCGGCTGTTGAACCACAAATCACTGAATTACCATCGACGTAAGTAGAATTCTTTGATAAACTATTATGTACTTTTTTGTTACTTGTTAAACTTCGTAAAAGAAACATAATTACAAAGTTTCATGTATCTTAGAAAACGAAACAGATTTAAAAAGTTTGTAAAAACAAATGCATGAATTTTATCGTGTGACTTTGTGAGATTGGAAAGAATACAAAATAGCTTATTGCATGGATTCATTGGCTTCTTTTTTTTTTATTGCAGTTTTATTAATCTTTTCTTTTTATTATTTCTTAGGTCAGTTACAAAATTTCTTAAATCAGCATTAAAAACTCCAAAACCAGTCGTTGATGAACCATCTTCGTCAACGACGACAACAGCACCACCACTGAAAAATCTTCAACAATTTCCAATCGTCTTACCACGTCCTGGACCTATAAATTCCATGTCCAAATCAATGATAATGTCAAATAATGATCAATCCCCAATAATCAATTCCGATTTATCCAACGAATCATTTCCGACGAAAACTTCAATGTCAACAAGTTTATATTCATCTTTGATATCACCGAATCCTAATGAACAAAAAGATATCAATAATTCAACAGAATCTATTATATCATCAGTACCACCAGTATTAGCTCGAACAGGCAAAGTAGCCATTGGCACCCGAGTACTGCCTGTTCTTGATCCAAATGGAGATGCACCACCAGTTAGATTAAGACATTTTCAACCGGAGAAAAAAGGTAACGAAAAACAAAATGGCAAATTTTTCAAAAGCTATGCTTGATTCAAAATCAATCATTCACGCTATCTCACAAATCCCAAGCCTTCTGATTTGATCTTAGCTAGAAATAAGAACATCTGAAGAGCCGATGTACCCGAGTAATATTTAAACCATTACTTTCAACATCGTCGCCCTATCTCAGAATTAGAAGAATGAAATATTCTGAATGAACAGGAATTTCGAAAGAGTTTACGATGCACTTCTATTTTCAGTAACCCGGTAACATTTAATTGTCTTCAATAAAGTAAAATCGCTGAGATCTTACAATATAGCATCATCTCTTTAAAAAACCAAGCTAATAGTAGGAACATTTGTCCTAATACTCATGACTCTTAAATGAACAAATTAAATGTAATCACTCAGACACGCCTAAACAGTTGTAAAATATCTCTTATCAACTAGCAGTTTCGTTAATATTATTATAAGAGACGATCAAATGCAACCATATGTTTCTTTAACATTATCGCCAAACGAAGACTTTTGCTGCAGTAGATAAACCTTTTTAAAATGCTCTTAGGTCATAATTCATCAATGGACAATACTACTACTACATCAGAAGTTGGATCTGGTAGTACTCCTGACTCCTCGGTTATTTCTCCATCAATATCTAATAATGGCGATCATGATGAACAGTATAAACGTATGTATTTTATAATTTAATCGTTCTAATTGAGCTCGATCTTTATTTTTTTCTTAGGATTATCGGTGAAAGAACGTGCACGTATGTTAACAACAAATTCTCCGATGGCGCCCAATGATAAAAAAACGATATTATCATCGCATACAACTACAACAAGTAATTATCTATAAAAAAAAAAAACAGTTTCTTTTGCTTTATTTTCCGTTCTTAAAAAATTGAAATTACAGGTATTTAAACTGAAAAAGTCTTTCCTTTTTACATTTCCAAGTAAGATTGTGTCTTCATGATTGGTTTACATGCTTATAACTTTCAGTGTGCTCTTTTTTCTAATCACATAAAGCTTCGAATTTTGCTTAATCAGCACAAATTAACGTGCTATGTATATCTTTTTTGTTCTTGTTCTTTTAGCATCATCACAAACTCCACCTTATACACCTCGTACGTATCGTCGAATTATTGAACAAGTGAATTTATTCTGTTGACATGTACATTCCGAATTTCCTATTGCTTTTATATTCTCTATTGGTCTGATCTATTTTTCACGTGGAAACTTTCTCACCATTAATCAATGATTATCACTTAATGCAATATTAATTTTTTTCTTCTTAATCTTTTCGACAGTTTTTTTTCTTTCTTTTTTTTTGTTTTGGTCTTGATTGCTCGTATTTGATTATTATGCTTGTCTACTGGTGCTACATATGCTCTTCGTTTTTAGTTTGTTACGGGCTTCTTCTTATTTAGATGTCGACATTCTTTACTTTTTCTCTTTACACGCTTGATTATAATTAATTAAACATGAGGCCACTAAATAAAATGCATATCTTAACTATTCTTTATTTTTTTGTCCATTTCTTTATTTGCGCTTATATATATATATATATAATATTATGTTTGTGTCTTGTTTTTTTTTCCTTTATATAATACGATGATGAAAAATAAACAAAATAAGAAATAGAAATTTCTATTGAATGTATTTATTTGCGCAAAATAAATCTGTAAAGATTTTGCTTTGTTGGTTGGGATAGATATCAAACGGTGCATGGATACCTTTCCTTTTGGTTTTTTGCAAAAATCGAGTTCTACTCCTAGCTGATGAATAAAAGCAACTTAAAGCTTGTTGGTTTTTTTCTCCTATAGTTTTGACGTCGTCCATTAGAATGGGTTGCATCGTATTTCTTCTATTATCTGTTAAGTGGAATGGAAATGCATTGCTTTTTTATTTCAGATATCCACCAACACTTTTTACTTATTTTAATTAATGCTTAAATTAATGCAAAAGTTTCTAGAGTGATTCCAAATCCCTAAGTCTCAGATAAGATTATTTTTCCCATGGAATATATTTTTTCGTTCTACCGCGGAATGTGTTGCATTGGATTCCGATCAATGTCCTGCTTAGAAAAGTTAGTATAATAATATTATCGAACATACAACATAATTGAATGTCTAATTTTTTTCTTTTCTCGTGAGAGATTATCTGTTAACGTATTATTCACTCTGAGATCATAAGTAATTGTATTCTAAAAATATTTTCAATTAGAAATTCACTTTTTTTCATTTGTAAAAGCGAGACTGGAGAAAACGTTTTGCTTATATATAGGCAATGAAATATTCTAAAATCCAACCGCATATTGATTGATAATTAACAAACTAATTTGATTCTGTTCTTATCATACCATGAGAATCATGCTATTAACAAAGAGATTTATCTCTAGTTTCAAAAAAAACACACGCAATTGTAAGAGAAACAAAATCTTTCTGCATACTATCACTCATTCATTTATAGATTCTATGGAAATAGCTTTTTAAATATTACCATCAGGACCAGCTGTTTCTTCTTCTAGATTAATATTTTATTCTATTCTACATGTTCCATTCTTGTGTAGAAATGGTTTATTTCCTTTCATTTTATTTCTAACTTAATACTATGGCTCGAAAGAATACAATGAATTTTCACAATGGATACAGATTATTATCGTCATCTTCTTCCCAATCATCATCGCTATGTAGTACATTGATAACATTATTTAAAATTTTCAGTTATATTTCTCTTTATTGGCTTTGCTCAATATCATTAACATTTTTTAATCGACATTTATTTCGTGATTATAAATTTCCTCTATCTATAACAACATTACATATGGCAATCAAATTTATTTTTGCTGCATTAATTCGTTGGTTTCTATATAAGTATAATTATTCATCATGTTGTACAAAAGGAAATGGACGACATCAAAATAACGATAAAGATCGTGTGCATTTAACGTGGCCTATTCTCTGGCGAAAAATTGCTCCTACCGGTATGTGAAAGTTCTTCTGCATTTATCCAATAAAAATCAATATATAATATATTCTAGGTATCACAGCTTCCCTGGATATCAGTCTATCGAATTGGTCTTTGCAATATATAACTATTTCGCTTTATAGTAAGTATAAAAATTTCCTACTGTGTTTGCTCATTCTATGATCAAATCTTATAAGAGATTTTTATTGGAATAAAATATCAGAGAACTTTTATGAGAACTTCATAAGTAAATGAAGTATATATTTTCTTTTAGCTTAGATCAGAGAATTTATCGTATGAGCCAGTCCACGTAAGCCACGACCGAAGCTGTTCAATCGATACTCTTCGATGCGTCTCATTTTAACATATGTGATAGAGGCAAGTGCAATCAAAAGGTTCTACATATAAAAAAAAATTCAACTTCAACAATTGATTGTTTGGTATTCTATGGACTTCGCCATTGTGAGAAAAAACGACTTTTTTATCAATTTCGGCTGCTCATATCTCCAAATTGCAAAATGATGGAGATCTGAAAATTCTCATNCGTGTACAACTCAAGTCTATCTGATCATCATATAAATTTGAGCTCTCTAAAGCAAAGCGTTTGAGTAGAATATCTGGAGTACAAATCAATTGTTTGCTCAAAGTCGATTTTGAGCCTCGATTTTCTCCCAAAATATACCCTCACTTTTTAATGTATCAACGCAGCGTTAAAGACCATACTCCAGTGTATAATGTGGTATGGAAATAAACTTGGGATATCCATGGACTGCTTCAAAATCAGTCGATCTTTTTTGTAAAAATGAATTTTTCGAATTTTTTTCTGCACTCCAAATTTTTTTCATACATCTCGTAAATGGTTCATTAGAAGCAATTAAAGTATTCAGAGAAGATAGAGCTAACTTAATTGATTAAAGTTTCTACACATTCATGTTCATTCTATAATTCTTCATCTATGAGATACTTCAATCTGTTTAGCTGAAAATACTTCAAAATATAAAGGAATGGGCTCCAAATCAGTTGATTCACATCAAGTGAGAATCCTGTTGCAACAATTCTGTAGCATTCTGCAACAAAACAATATCCAAAATCGAAAAAACTATTTTTCAAAAAGTCTCGGGGGGAGTACAGGGTGTTTTTTAAAGCCAAAATCAGAAACCATGGAGAGGAGTACAGGGCTTTTTGAAATTTTTTTTCAATTTCGGATATTGTTTTGTTGCAGATTGCTACAGAATTGCAACAGGAATCACACTGGATGTAAATCAACTGATTTGGAGTCCATTCCTTTATATTTGAAGTATTTTCAGCCAAACAGATTGAGGTATCTCATAGGTGAAGAATTATAGAATGAACATGAATGTGCAGAAACTTTACTCAATTAAGTTAGCTCTATCTTCTCTGAATGCTTTAATTGTTTCTAATGAACCATTCACGAGATGTATGAAAAAAATTAGAGGTGCAGAAAAAGATTCGAAAAATTCATTTTTACAAGAAAGATCGACTGATTTAGAAGCAG
>OENM01000296.1:9763-23911 GCA_900239745.1 Rotaria magnacalcarata | reverse complement strand
AAAAAAGTCGTTTTTTCTCACAATGGCGAAGTCCATAGAATACCAAACAATCAATTGTTGAAGTTGAAACTCTTTTTGCACGTGGAACTTAACTGGATGTTGGTGTACAAACGTTTTCAGCCCAAACAATTGATGCCTTTTTGAGATATAGGGTATCGAAAATAGCCTCCCGTCACAGTGAGATTTTATAGTGCTCTTCGTAAAAATGCAATAAAAACTGAATGATTTAATACTTTTTGAATCGGCTTGCGTCAATATTCATTAAACACTTGCCTCTATCAGATATGTTAAAATGAGACGAATCGGATAGTATCGTTTGAGTACTGTCCTAAGGAATCGGTCGTGGTTCACGCGGACTGGTTCGTATAGCGATTAAATATTCGCAAATGCTTCATGGAGTAATTTTTAATATTATCATTGAAAAAAACACTTCGACTTCTAAAATATGATGAATGAGATTCTTGTTTTTAACGACTAACAACTCACTTTTTCAAATTTACAATCTACTATTTTCTTTCTTTTCTTTTTTTCTAATAGTTATGTGTAAATCAACTGTAATCATTTATATTCTTGTTTTTGGCATTATATTTGGGCTTGAACGATTTGTAATGTTATATCTTGTTTAAATTTTCTTACTAAAAACTTTATTCTTTTAGCGTTATTCATTAATTGTTGTCGTAACTCTAATAGCTTCGGGCTTATTTCTTTTCACATATCATTATACAGAGTTTGATGCTCTTGGTTTTGTTCTTATTATGTTTGCTTCTTTTATCTCTGGCCTTCGTTGGACAATTACACAATTAGTAACACAAAAACATGAACTTGGTAAAGTGAGAATTTATTTTATTTTTATTTTTATCTAATGAACAAACGCTTTGGCAATAAGACTTGAAGCTGAAGATATTGTTGCCGGCTGAGGAGCTTCTGGTGCATGAAACGGAAGACCATAGAGAGCAAATGCTGTACGTGCTCGACCACCGTCATTTCGACGTCTTGCAAATGGATATGATATTGAATTGAGACTAAACGTACGCAATGTTCGAGGAGTTTTTGTCATTCGACGATGATTGATCGACATTGGTTGACGTAATGTACGATGCAATAGTCGTTGCTGATTTTGTTGTTGTTTTCGCGGACGATCTTTTTCAAATCCATAAAATGGATGACGATATTTTCGTGACATTGTTGCTGCATTTATTAGATTTTCATAGGCAGCAAACGTTCTCTTTTTATGGCGATCTTTCGATATTCGATAAACACGATAACAATGCAAAGTCATCACTAAAACATTTTTCGCCATAAAAAATATAATTGTTGGTTTACTACATCGAATTCTTGCAACTAATAATGTTCGATACAATAACAGAAGGCCATCATGAATAAATAAAGACTAGCAACAAGAAAAAGAAAACAAATAAATATATAAATATGTTATCTTTGAAATGCCTATATTTATATATACTCGAAAAAGTGGACATATAGTTTGATCTTGAAGAAAATGTATTCGTTTTGATAATTTTCTTTTACCATCTAATGTTAATTGATCTGTTATTGGTGCTAAGCCGTCTGTATCAATAAATGCCATTTGAAATAAACCAATTGATAGAAGAGCAAGACCAACATACATCCAAATACGTTCAATGATAATATCATGATATTGTAATGAATGTGACATAGCTAATAAATCGATACTATTTACTAGAGTTACAAATAGAACAATACCACTTTTTGCTACGCTCATGTGTTCACGACTTATCACCAAACGAGTTATACATAAAACAATAAACATTGTTTCTTGTAGTGCATCAAGCCAACGTTGTTCATCCATATAGTACCATGCCTTATCATGACATTCAACATGTCCGATAGATATTATAACGGGAGTAGTAGCTGCTAATAAATGTGACATTTGCGCTGCTGAACCATCTGATAATAGTGTACTATTAGAAATCGAATGCTGTTGTCGATAATGAATTGGCGGTGGAGTAGCTCGTGCATTAAGTTTGTCTTCGGCAAGATGAAATAGTTTTCTATTTGCTGTTTCAATATGAATTAACCACAATGATGGAATTATACAAGAGAGATAAAATATGATACAAAAAGCAACGCTAAAAATGTTTCAAAAAAAAAAAACAGCCTCTATTTTAAATATTTCATTTTGATATAACATACGTTTTAAATTCATGCCCATTTCGAAGCCAAATAACAATACCTGTTTCTACAAGTAAAAAGCCAAGACCAGCAAGAATAATCCAACAATATTGATTGTCACTTGTATCAATAACACGCCATGTACAAAGTAGCCCATGGGCTAATAGAAACACTCGCACTAGGAGTGACTTGACGATTGTCAAACCGTGCATTCATTCGACCATCTGTCGTTTTTTTATTGTTAAGTCGATCACCATATCTCTAACTTTCGATTGTATTAAATAAAGCAAAAGAAAAAAAAACGAAGAAAGCGAAAGTTGCAATAAGGAGCACGATTTAGCTTGATCAACAAATAATTAGTAACGGCTAAGCCGTACTCATTTTTTTTTCTTTGTTTCGTTACGTTATAGGTTTGAGCAATCCAGTCGATGCTATGTATTATGTTCAACCGTGGATGCTTGCCGTAATCATTCCGCTTGCAGGAATCAGAGAAGGTACGATCATTTTTTTGGTTTTATTGTTCTTTTCTATGTTTTGTAACTTCTTCTTTTTGTTGTTTTCTTAGGTCAACAACTATTATATGAATTACATTTATTTAATAAGAACTCATTTGCTGATGCGGTTTACTATGTAGGAATGTTTGGATCTAGTGCTTTATTAGCATTTAGTCTTGAATTCAGCGAATATTTACTAGTTTCAAATACATCTTCACTTACACTAAGTGTATCCGGTATTTTCAAGGTAAACATTCATTTTCATAATAAGAAAAATGTATATATAGGTCAGAATTCGAGAGAGGACAAAGTCGAAGCAATTACTTTCGTCATTATCATAAGAGGTTTTTTTTTATATTAACGAACAATTTGATAATGACAACACTAAGAATCTGATACTAATATCTTGACTCTTAGTCATTAAGAAATGTTTTTTTTTGAAGAGAGATTGTCGATGTGATTGTGGAAGATTCAACTTGTCGTTGAATCTATGTAGAAAGTCATGTAACACTATATTTCACTTATTGCTACCGATAGGAAAATGATCAATTCACTAAATAATTTAGATGTATATAATTAATCTTAAGATTAATCCTTGCTAGAAGTAGATCACGGTTCAGCCGTGTTTTTGTAATAAATTTTGAAAGAAAGAAGATCAAAAGCTAAAGATTTTCTTCTTAACAGCAATAGGCAAAACAAATTGTCGAGTACTACATTTAATTAAGACTAGCAAAGATTTTTAAAGATGGTCTAAAGGAATTTGTTAGTCATCGATTGTGCCTATGAACAACTAACTGTACATGTAATCCTTCATGACCTGTAAATATTCTACTAAAAAAAAATCACATAGGTGGTGTATCTTATTACTATACCAAAAACTAGTAAATGATACCATCTACCAGCTACATTTCGTTTTTGTTGGTGCAAGAACTATGAATTTTTATTTATTAATAAGAATATTTATTAAAATTTTCTCAATTTCATGTAAAGGAAGTTGTGATGCTCTATTTGGCGGTTGAATATAATGATAATCAATTAAATTCTATAAATATCATTGGTCTTGTTATATGTCTCACTGGTATAGTCTTTCATTGTATTCTCAAATTCTATGCACTACAAAGTATACTATAAAATATGACATGAAAAATGTTTCAATAAACATAATTTTGTTTTTTGTAGAAGAAAAATCGACGAATGGAGATACGGCAACCACTGAACGTTTACTTTTGCGTAGATTAGAATCGGCTGATGAATGGTCACTAGATGCTGATCCCAATATTCGGCGTACCAGTCTGAACGATTGACCATTAGCAAAGAAAACGAAAAATTATTGCTGTTTTATTTATTGTTATTGCGAGGGCTTTACTTCGTTTTTTACGAAAACAGTGATATCGGGGAAAAGCACGATGACTGGTTTTGTAACTATAAACAGACAGAAACAAAAAAATAATAAAGTCAAGCCTTATTTTTTTAGATTTTAGGAAAATACTCTTTGTATTCAGGTTACTTCAGTTTGAAATATATTATCACCTTGAATATGTGTCACAGTTCATGAACTAATTAGATTCCAGTTAGACGATAAATCAATTGATATAGGAACAATGGACTTTGAAGATAAAACTTTTGCTTATTCTCTCTCGGAGCAGATTGATAGTCGTTTAGCAGATGCTGGATCGATTATATCGCACGACATATGTAATACTGAAAAACCAACATTAGAAATGGTACGACAATAAATAAAAATATTAAAAGTCATCAGTTTGATTAGATATCGTAGTGGATACAGTTACAAACTTTTTGTCCGAAAAAAGTGAATGATCTATCATTGTTACAATTTTAGACTTTGTTAAAGAATAGAAGTAATTTGAACGATTTCTTAACGTCTGTCAGAGGCAAGTGCCTTCGCGTTTTACTAGGGGTCGACTTGATCGTTTGGAACATCGTAATATACTTTCAATTAGCGAATACTTAGAAAAGAATTTCAGGTCACACACCTGCTGTTTCCTACCGATAAATTCGATATGAAATTGAATTAGGATATCGCACGACGCTAAGCAATAGAAAAGCAATAGTAAAATGGGCTTAAGAAATGTTTGTAAGACTAACATGGCCTTTGGAGTATTCTATAGTTCTAGTAACTTTTTATATAGGCTATTGAACAAGTTTACTAGTGAAGTCTTTCTCCCAATTACTCATTGATTTCTAAGATATTCCACAATGCTAGATTTTCACAATGTTACCTATACTTTTAGTACATAGTAACTTGTTAAACTTTTACAGGCATAAAAAAATAGGTGAGCCAAAAGAGTGACATTTTTCTCAAATGAAATATGCTCTACTTGTTTAAAAGAAACATACAATTAGGGCATGCGAATAAAACCAGATACTTCAATATACAACTCTTGTTTAGTTAATACTCAACTGAATCTTCAGAAATTCTCTTGGTTACTATATCTAGATCATTTTCAATATTCAATGCAGTCTGGTGATGCAGAAAATACAAATGCAACTCTAATCAACACCAGTCAAATACATACATAGAATTAGATTTGATATACCCTTAATGCAAGAGCATAGTTAAGTACATATGGAGTATATTGACTGAATGGTCGTGTAGATTTAGTTTTGATTATTGTTTCATTATTAATATGGAAACGACTGGCCCTCCTCTTTTATATCGTTGTTAATCTGTTCGATACTAACTACTTCCAAAAGTACTAAAAGAAGCTACTTAATGAAGTATAACTATCGGTACAGCAGACAATTCTGTTTAATTCAAAGTTGCTGAAGCATTTTTTTTTTTGCTTTCAATAATTTACTTTTGAGAAGCTATTAAACGAGATGATAATTATCTTTTTTGAAGACAGAATGAAGACAAGCAACTTAAAAGATACGTGGCAATTTTATATACGAAATTGTTCTATCATTCATAATATTCTATTTTAATATCATAGGTCAAGGACATTACTCTTCTCAGTGATATAGAACGAGATAGAACAAACTATCATCGTGGTCATTTTTAGGTTTTGTTGCATGGGTGTTCTTTCTCGTAAACTACGAATTATATAACTACAATCTATCATCGATGATATAATCTCCTACATAATAAGATAGTAAGCAGATATAGACGTTTTTTTCGTCTTCTTTATGTGACAAGAAAAGAAAGAAGAGGAAGGATGTAATAAAATAAAAGTGAGAAAAATCAATGACTACTAGTTCTGCTTCACCGGTTGCTCATACATAACATCGTCGATTAATAATAGAAACAAAGGAAATCAACTCAACCTTAATCAGTTTATTTCCTTTCGTGATTATACTAATGGAAGATCATTCGAGTAAAACAAAATTCATGATAATACTTGAAAAAATTGAAAACTCCGTGCGGATCAAGAGACAAGAATTTTTTAGCTTAAAGAAATACATATTCTTATTGTTAAAATCACACATCATCAATGGACGCCAAAAGTATTATCACGTTAGACTATGATTTAAACGATGAACATTTTTTCTGAAGCTATAAATAGATGTGTTATGTTTGCTATTGTTGTATATTCGATTCAGTTCATTACTGTTTTATTGAGATTCGTTCTATAGGCTTTGAAAAGACCGGTTCATTAGTGAATTACCAGGAATGAATCTGTTTCTATCAAGCCAAACACTTTCACAATGCGGGGAAAAGAAGATGAAGAGTTATTTTCTTAGTCTAATTGCTATTATATGTTGTAATTGAAGAGATTTAGACAAGAGTACTAGAATAACGCCAATAATTAGAAAGACCATAATAATCAAATATATCGAGCTAAGTTTAGCAAAATTAGTGATACATTTTTTAATAACATTAGAAAATGTCTGTTTTTTTTTCTATTGAAGTCAACAATGTCAGACTCGTACATGTTACGTATGAACTTCATTATTACAAAGAAACATCAAAACCTCTCTTATGTCAATTAGAACAATTAATGAAGGTAACTTGATTAAAAACGACGTTACACATGCGCTCACAGTTAGCGTTTATGCGTATCATCAATCAGAATATTCTCGAAAAACATTTTCCCTTCATTAACTTAAAATTTAATCTGACTTATAACTATAATTCAATATGACCACGTAATAAATGTTAGACAATGATTGATACTTCAGTATGAAATTTTACTGATAGTTATTTATTTTAAAATTACTAAGATAAACAACAGTCATCGACTGAATGATCTTACAGTATAAAAATAAACGCATGATTGTCCCATTATGGCCATTTTTGCTAGCAATGCTGAACCTGCTATTAACATTGGCGGAACTTGATATTGAATATAAGTCATAGCTGTAGCTAGTTGTATAATTGCACACGTTGCGTAGGGCGTCCAGGCTAATAAATAATGTATGACAGTAATCATGACAGCTTGAGCAAATTTTCGATCAATACGCAGACGTTTGAGGCGATTACTTTCAGCTACAGTAAATACATTGATAAAATGATGACGCGAATCTCTAGGTATGATGTCTACAGTTGCTTTTGGTCTTAATGAATTTCGTCGATAGATTAATTTGCGTATTGTTTTTAATATTCGCATATTTGTATATATTAAACAAAACAATGGTAGAAAATAGATAAATAAAAAAACCAGTAAAATATATAGACAACTGCGAAGATCATTTACTCCCCAATTAATGCCACAATCAAATCCTTTACCTTCGCGCTTGAAGCCTGGTTTTATGTTGATAAATGGTGGAAATGACCACATTAATGATATCAACCAGCATACAGCTGGAATAAGAAAATTATTTTTATGTTCAAATATTTTATGTAATATGCTTGAATTGTAGAATAATCTTATATATTGCACTACTGCTAATAAAGATACTGTATACATGACGCAAATACCACACGTAAAACAAATAAAAGCTTGCAAATGACAGACAATATATTCTTGAATCGGATGACAATGGATTGCTTGGATAGCGATATAAGGTAGAGTAAATGAAATGGATATTAGTGCATTTATGATTAGATTTAAGGCGAATGGATTTAATCGGCGACGATCAATAACTAAAAACCGAATATTTAAAATAAAAAATATAATTGCACTGACAATAAATATAGTTGACATAGATCGATAAATCAAACAATCGTAGTTAGATATGACAAGTAAATTAGAAATTTCACCTAAATGAAGAGAAAAAAAACGGGAACATTCATAAAAAACAATAATACTTTAATAGAGTATGAAAACATACTAGACAGCCGTGTGACATTAATATTGATTTTTAAAGGTTCTGCTTCCATTGAAAAATATTTTATGTAGCTATTAATTCTTTAATTGTATTCTGAAAATTATAATTATCTTCTCTGTATTTGAAACATAATATTCAGCTATTTATATAAATATGTAGAATGAGGGACAGAGGGAGAGAGAGTGAGAGGGAGACAAATGACGCTGTAGTTTTTTTGTTGTAGCCTGCTTCGAAGATAACTATTTCCTCTGTCTAGCTTCGCCGCAAGATTTTATATTATATATTTATTAGAGTAAGATATAAAAAATCTAGCATTAAATTCAATAGTTCACATATTTTATAAGTGTGAAAGATGTTTATTGTATAATAAGCTCAATCTTAAGCTAAGGCAGAATATGAAGTGTGTATAGGAAGAGATTTTAATTTTCAATCAAGAAAACTATCATTCTTTCTTATTCTTCTTCTTCTTTTCTGTAGACAAAAGCAACTCGTCTACTGATTAACAGTTCCATTATATAAAACGTGCCAGCGGCTCTGATGAAAAGTTTTTGTTCGGCAAGAAGGAAACTTATCATAATCTAAATAAAAGATAGTTATTGTCATATTGTGCTGGTGCCGGCTTATTTATTTCTGATTAATGATACATTTGGATTTAATGGTTACTCAAAACCTGTCAAAATGAAAAAAAGCAAATGTAACATGTCAGGAAAAAGATATCTGTTAGATCTCAGTTCTCATTTCAACTGTAGTTTATAAGATTCCAATTGAAGGTTATCGGGTGTCAAAAACATGAATTTCTCCAGTTTTATATTGTTCGGTGGAAAGAGTTTTCTTGCGAACTATTTTCATCTTCATATACACGTTCTTCATCAATTTAATGGAAAGTAAATCGTATTCATTGAATCCTATTCTATTATTATAAAAGATTTAGGATCATGCGTGTACATCAAGTCTCTGATCATAATATAATATAAAATTATAATCTTTTTCTTCCTCTCAAAATGATGAAAATATTTCATTAAAAATATCTTCACGGGATTCGTTAATTTATAGATTTTACTTTTTGATAAAATAGATGATAATGAGCAGATATTATCTCGAAAATAACGGACCAACTATTTATAATATTGGCAGATATAATATATTTTTTTTTATTTAATCCTGTAAAATATTCTATGTGTACTGTTTAACGACTAAGAGCCTTCCAGGTTTCTTTTCATTTCGTATTCTTTAATGTTCCACATGCTTCACTTTGATTCAGGCAAAAATAAAACAACGTCATCACATATTTATATGTATATATATATATATATATGGTGTATCGAGTGGCACTAACGTCAATAAGAAACTGTCGGTGAAAACGATAAAGAAATAACATATAAGAATGGCAATGACCTTGGTTTTTCGTTTATTTTTTATACAATTCGTTTTTACAGCTGTTACTGCATTGGTTTATTCTTGTTTACCGAATTCAACCTGTGGTTGTTCGTCAAATTCGGCTGTTTTAAGTAAAATAGTAGGTGGTGAACAAGCTCAAACGGATACCTGGGGTTGGATTGCATCCATACGTATAGGAAATAGTCATATCTGCGGTGGTTCATTAATATCTTCTACATTAGTTTTAACTGCTGCTCATTGTCTCAGAACAATTAAATCAATAGCAAGTCTTAGAGTCAATGTTGGTTCAAATTATTTATTTATTATTCGCCAACAAAGAACAGTATCAAGAATTTATATTCATCATGACTATGATTCAACAAATCTAGTGAATGATATAGCTATTATAAGTCTTTCATCGCCCATAGATATGAATGATAGTTCGATATCTCTTATTTGTTTACCATCGATAAAAACTACTGAATATCCACCAATGGATATAAAGGTTGTTGCAATTGGTTGGGGTGTTCTATCAGCAGGAGACAACAATCCATCTAATTCACTTCAACAAGTAACATTAAAAACAATCTCAGCGAACACACTGACTTGTCGAAACACGATTCAAGATATATCTTCTCAATTTTGTTCTGGTGCACGAGGAGGGGCAAAAGGTATTAAACACTACTACACCAAATTCAAATAGAACAAGAAAACGAAAAGAAACTTTTATTCGTATCCATTATTTTAGATACATGTCAAGGTGATAGTGGTGGTCCATTAATGATCTTTTCTAATGGTCAATGGATATTAGCTGGTATAACAAGTTATGGAATTGGTTGTGCTCTAGCCGATTATCCTGGTGTATATACACGTGTTGCATTCTACACAGATTGGATATCCTGCTTTTTAACAAATAATACAATTTGTATTGAAAACAATACATTAAAACAAGACCAATTTTCATCCATAGGATCATCAATATGTTATAATCATATGTTACTACTTTTTCTTTGTGTTATAGTATTAAAATTTGGGCATTTGCATAGATAGGAAAGAAAACGTTTTTCTTCTTCTTCATAGCGTAAGTTGCGTGCATTGTTACATTCATATATGCATATGCGTATATGAAGATATATATATATATATACAAAAGCCCTTGATGAACATATCTTCATTGTCACATGAACGGGACTTTAACCGTTTCACTCGAATGCAAAAAGCAGATGAAAGGGGCAAGAGAGAGAGAGAGAGAAAGAGAAAAAAAGGTGATTCTCATTGATTCCGTAGGCTTAAACAGACACTATTAACATCGGTAGTACGCGCACGGTTGAGCGGTTCATTGTGTTTATGATGACTTTTATTCGGATGATAACCTTCTTTCTATTATTTCTATTTTCAATATTCGAGGTCACGATTTCAGTTGCTTATACATGTGACCGTCAATCAAGATGTGGATGTTCGAAACGTTCATCAGTTATTATATCAAAAATTATTAATGGTGAACCAGTTTCTCTATCTCATTCTTGGGGATGGATGGCATCATTAAGGCGCAATGATCAACATCAATGTGGTGCATCTCTGATAACAACATCACATGTTATCACAGCAGCACACTGCGTTAAACATATCGAATCATTGTCTCAATTGTCGCTAAATTTCGATACAAGAAATAAATCGAATATTGGTCAATTACGTAATATATCTCATGTATATATACATCCAGAATATGATCAACGGTCATTTACAAATGATATAGCTATATTACGTCTCGATAAGCCCGTTGATTTAAATAATTCAAATGTTGCCCTTTTATGCTTACCATCAAAATCAGATTTCAATTTAGAAAAAGCTGAATATCCACCAATAGGTGAAAATCTTATTGCAATTGGTTGGGGTACTACAGATCCCTATACACGTATACCTACAGATATACTTCAACAAGTTACTATTCGGGCAATTGACCAAAATGAATTTGCTTGTTATGATATAATTTATGATACGAAAGTACAATTTTGTGCTGGATTGCTTGAAAGTAGAAAAGATACATGTCAAGGTGATAGCGGTGGACCATTAATGTTATTCAAAAAAGGAATATGGGTATTAGCTGGTGTTACAAGTTACGGATCCGTTTGTGCAAATCCAAATACTGCCGGTGTTTATACACGAATAGCTCGTTACGTATCCTATATACGAGAAACAATCAAAAATGATTACCCATCAATATCAAATACTGCGCGTTTAGAATTAATAAATTTATTGAGTTCAAGTGCAAATATTCTTTATCAAAAGTCAATGATTCAATTTTATTTTCTTTGGTTATTTATTCTTTATAGAAAATTCTTCGAGTAGACTTTATAAATATTTTTCGTATTGAATTCATTGTTAAACAAGAATTCAATACGAAAAACCAAAAAGTGAACTAATTGTCATTTCGTATTACATCCGACACTAAATACGAAGTAAAAATGTAAATTAGATAAAATAGATAAATGAATTTTTTTTTCTTGAGTTTAAATTGTTCTATCAAAATATGAAAAACAATTTTGAATAATTTTGTTATAAAAAAATTAATAAAATAACTAGAATGAACATTCTACAGGAAATCATAAATTCTCTGTGCGCATGATTCATCGTTGCATTTATCCAAGATTGATAAGCTGCAACACGTGTATAAATACCGGGATAGTTGGGTCTTCCACACCCATATCCAACGGAGGTTATGCCGACTTGTTCCCAAATATTACTAGATGTAAACATTAATAATGGACCACCACTATCACCTTGACATGTGTCTAGACGAAAGAATATTTTATCGAGAAACACAAATGGCATAATTTCCTATATAAATAATTACCTTTACCACCAGTAGGCATTACGCCTGCACAAAATCGTTTAGATGAATCATATAAATTCACATTACGACAATAGGTACTAGTTGACGCAATCGATTGAACACTGACTTGTCGAAGTGTTGATGATGCAGTTTGACTATGTTCCGTTTGCGCACCCCAACCGATAGCAATAAGCTGTAAATTATAATTATTCCACTGTTAACGTTAACAAGAAAAGGAAAATCTATAAAAAAAACAAATTACATTGATACCCGCATTTGGATATTCTTCACTAGCTAGTATAGCTCGGGATACATTAGGTAAACAAACAAGATCAACGCCAGCTTGACCAATATTTAATGGTGTCGACAATTTAAGTATAGCGATATCATTCAGATAGGTTAGTTTTGAATACGATGGATGATTATAAATTTTCGAAACGTCTCTTATTTGAGCTGTTGAAGATAGAGATATCGATCCGACATAAACACGTATAGAAGAAGCAGACTTTAATGGTTGAGTACAATGAGCTGCGGTAAGAATATGTGAATTAGATATAATCGATCCTCCACAAAAATGAGAACCAGAAGCTGAATAACGAATTGACGCAGCCCATCCCCATGTTTGACTTGAAGCTGGTTCACCGCCGACAATTTTAGTTAGTACTGCTGAATTTCTTGAACATCCACATGAAGCGCTTGATAAACAAGTGTATGTTGTACTTGAGACTAATTTCAATGAAAGTTCGAAGAAAAAAATCGATGTTGCATATAAAACTCCGTGAATCATTGTCTTAGTAAAGGGGAAGGTGTTGAAGTGAAGCTGCATGCAAAAATATGACAAATCCGATAAAAGAAAAACAACTGTTCCATCAATATTGAAAGAATATAAAACGGGGTTGTTTTTGTTAAGTCAATTTATTTTTTTGTTGTTAAATTCGATTTCATCAGCTTCGCTTTTGCTATGGCTTCAAATTGTTGTCCTGTTATTTGCTTCCTAATAATTGATGATGAGCAACAAAAATACAAAATGATATGATTAGAATATAATATTTTTATTCTGTTTCCATTACGTCTATCTACATTTTATATTGGATGTATGAAGAAAAAAATTGGTTATTTGCATAAGTAGATGAATAAGCACTTTTACAAAATTTTCTCGGCAATTGGTATAAACAACATTGTTTTGTAATGAAATATATTTGCAATCTATTGCACTAAGTTCACAAATGACCTTCAACAAAAAATTTTCTCGTTCTGATTCCTATCCGATGACAACAAGTTAAGTATTTACAAAAATAACTTAAAAAAAAGAATTCCTTTTCAGAGAACAGAAAGAAAATAGAACTGCTCTCATGCAAAACACTTTTTTCTCTTCTCTTTCGATCAATAGTAAAACATGTTATTAAAAATTGGCTTGACTTTAATTTGTTCGTTACGATTGTAAAGCATACATAATTTATTTTCGTATGTCAAAAATTACCTAGTGCNCATTTTGTAAAATCAATATTGCATAGAAGCAGGTCTAACATTTCTGATCACCTATTAATTACATATAGAGTCGTGATCGAATTTCTATTGAATGCAACATTTTTTATTTTATTTTTCTGGCATGCAAAACTCAATCTTATGATCTCATATACATAATTACGAATGGTAAATGTATGCATAGTTATGCGTAATAATATACTAACATAAAAATAGCAACACAGCGAATGAAAATTGATCCGCTGACAAGCATAGACAATTTTCGTTTTATGCAAGTTCCATTGATCGGTAAAAGAGAAAACGATTGCTTTACTCTTTGATAAAATTATTGATGAAAAGAGAAAAGTATAGCAAGCAAGAATAAAAGAAATCTAAATTTAGTAAACATTGTCGTTCAAACTTATTCATACGTGTTAAATGTACTTATTCGCAATTTAATTGTTTTATACAAACGAAAAGCAAACCTTGAAGAATATTACATTCAACGGAAAGAATGGAACAAAAAAGTAAATATTGACAATCGGCCTATACTCTTAACTTACATGGAAGCTAATTTACCCCCCCCCCCCCCCAAAAAAA